>PVKN010043153.1:0-10289 GCA_004027915.1 Capromys pilorides | reverse complement strand
TATATATATATATATATATATATATATATATATATATATGCTGTCAGATGATAGATACCATTGTAAACATTAGAAATGATGCAACAAATATAAGGTAGCTTCTGTGCTCAAGAAGCTCACAACCTAGTAGGACAGAGTTGCCTAGAAGTAAACAATTGTATACTGCAGTATAATATGGTGGTGATACCCATACTAGAGCCAAGAAGCTATGGAAGAATAAAGGAAAGGGCCATTCATTCTACCTGCTGAAGGCATCACTAACAAGGTGATATGTGGTGTGGGCTTAAAAGGCAAATAGGCTTTGCCATGGTGGAAACAATGTTGAGGTGAACATTTTCAGAAAACAAGATGTCATCATGGTGGGGACTGATTGAGGATAATGCTGAAAAGATTAATGCCAGCCAAAACATAATGGATCTTTGATGGTCTTCACGGTGTGCCAATCAATTGATATGAGAAGGTGTTGAACACTTTCATAGCCTGCATCCAAAATCCTATGACCAAGTACAGCTCGCTCTTCTGCGTGGTTGTCTCCTAGACATCACTGAAGTACTTTGCTCACTTTTTTTTGAGATAAGGTCTCACTAAGTATTTTAGGCTGTCTTGGACATTTCTGTGTCAAGCTAACCTTGAACTTCTGAGTGCTGGGACTACAGGTCCGTACCACCATGTGCAACTCTGCTCACTTTCTGCCTCCATCATTATTTCAGACAGATCCCTGGCCATTTGGTCCACTAGCAGTCACCCTCTTGGCCACTCACTGGAAAAGTTCCTTCCCACTTACACCCTATGATTAAGTCCTAGCCATTGATTCCCTTGTTGATCATTATGTATGACATTGTTATCATATCCAGGTATGCAGCAAATCCTTAAAGTATTAAGCTATTTCAAAACCATTCAGAGAGAAGTGGAGGAAGGGAAAGAGAGGGTGAGAATGAGCAAGAAAGACATGGAAACAGTGAATTCTTGAAGAGTGACTGGATGATGCTAATAAAAAAGCAAAGGCTTAAACTGCTGTTCATCCATCCTTGGACTCTTCTGGGCAGCTCTGACCATGAAGCACAGATGAGTTTATTGCTGGGAAACTCTGTACCCATTCCCCCTTCTTGGAAGAAACAACCCAAGCAAAGAATAATTCAAATCTAATTCCTCTTTTATTCAATTACTTTCTGATCACTTCCATGAAAGTTTGATTCAGTCTACAAATCTAGCTTCTTTTACAAAGGCATCTCCTGATCTGACAGCTCCCAAGCCAAACCAGGCACCTTCCTTCTTTGGTAAGGGAGGTTGAATCTTATCCTGTAGGCTATCGTTTCTAAGATTTATGTAGAGGAACTCTAAGTGTGCTGTGAAGTATTAATAGGTGTTATTTGAAACAAAGATTCTATGTTCAGATAATTTTGAGAAATATAACCAGGTGGTGTGACACATGTCTGTAATCTCAGCCTTCTGGGATGCTGAGGCATGAAGATTGCAAGTTCAAGCCCAAGCTCGGCAATTTAGCAACTTGGTAAGATCCTATCCCAACATACAAAATGTTAAAAAACAAAAAGAGGCATTTGGGGATGTAGCTCAATGTGGAGGCCTTGGGTTCAATCCCCAGTGTCACAATGTCTACTAATGTAGTAAAGAGTATGAAGAAATAATAAAAGACTATGAAGATACTTGAACAAATATATTTGTTTATCTTTGTGTAATCCCACACCTCCTACACTTATTTTATCATTCTTTCTTGTGCAATATTCATTAACATCTAAGGAACATTAGTATCACATAGGTCAAGTTTTAGGATATTTTGGTAGGAGGAGTAAACAATTTCAAGCAGGGACGTGACTGGTCAGATTTAAGACTGGCCTAGAAATAGTTTCACTAATGGATGAATAAAATAATATTACTGGAGGGCATAGCAATAGGATAGGAATTTTCGTGAGGTTGTGACAGGACAGAAAGAGAAGAGACAGATTGGATTACAATTAATAAACTGATAGGATTTGGGAGGATAGAAGAGGAAAAGAAGTTGCTTGGTAACGGGCATGTTGGAGCTCAGGTGTTTGCTGAAGGTTGATAAATTGGATATACCAGTCCTATTGCTTACCAAGTCAGTATTTTAGACCTGAGACAGCATAAAGCAAACGAAGATGGTGAAACCCCATCAAGGTCCAATATTTACAAGTTAAAGAAAAATAGGTGCACATCTGTAATCTCATCATTTAGGATGCTGAGGCAGGAGGATTAAGGCCAGTCTACACTCCATAGTGAGAACCTGGCTAAAAAAACAAACAACAGCAAAAGAAAAATAGTTCAATAGTCTAAATGGCCTGTTAACTTTTGTCATTTGCTGTATAAATGTGTCTCTTGTTGGTTGCTCTGTGAAGGAAAGGGCTTATGTGCTTTTATTTATTCTTTTAAAATTCTCAGAATAGTTTCTAGAAAAAGTTTGGACGAAATTTAGTGAGACTAAAAGCACAGAGATCAATGGATGGTTGTAAATACTTTCAGATTAGGAAGTCAAGGACCATTATGAAGACAAATTAGCCTATGTGAAATATCTGTGTCAACGGAAACATGATCCTGAATTAGGTACTTTATCCAAAAGGCACGGTGGGCAGTGGTTTGCACATACATAAAGTAAGCCTTTCTATTTGAGGCTAACAGATCATAATACAAAAATGTGTATGTTGTCCATAATAGATAAAAAGCAGGAATAGCGCACATGCCCATCAACCAGTGAATGATTACACGAAATGAGGTATATATGTATAATGATATATTATTCCATCATAAAAAGGAATGAAGCACTGATATATGCTACAATATGAGTGGAGCTTGAAAACGTGCTAAGAGGAAGAAGCCAATCATGAAAGACTACTAATATATTTATATGAAATGTTAAGAATAAGTAAAGCCATAGACATTAAGTAGATTAGTGGTTTCCAGAGCCTGGAGAAGTGAGCAGAGACTGCTAATGGGTACTAGGTTCATTGTGGGTGCTGAAATGCATTGTAAAACTAAATGGTAATAGCTGCACAGCCCTGTGAATACACTAAACACTACTGTATTTTATAATTTGAATGGGTTAAATGTGTGATACAGAAATTATATATCAATTAAAACTTACATTACTGTTTTTGAAAAGTTGAGTAGAGGCTGCCTGGCTGTCATGTGAGTCCTTCAGGACCTTGGGTGTCAGGCTAAAAGAGAAAAGCCAGGGGGGAGCAGGACAAGAGATGTCTTAGGATGCTCCCCTCTGACAGTACTCAGGATAACACTTTGGAGGGCTTCTCTGTGGCCAGGAAGGAATAATGTCCTCCCCTACCACACACAGACTCTCTAGTCTCCCTTCTCTTTCAAGGCTTCTCTTGGGTTAGCAGTAAGTGAGTCTTCTCTCCATGGCAGGAACTCTAGTGCTCCCAGGCATACATGCAGTCTCTTCTGTCACAAGAAAAACAGCTTCTGGCTGGCTGAACAGCCATATTTGGTCTTGTGCTTATCAAAGAGTTTTCTCAGGGCATCCATATAGAGTGCGTGGTATTTGTCCACCATCTCCTGGCTTGGTTTTTCCATTTTGGGCAATGGCAAAGGCTCCCCAACTGCCAAGAGAGAGGGGCAAAGAAAAGCGTGAAAGTGCTAGAATCTCTACTTCCTTTAGCTTCCTCTTTTTTCTGTGCCCAACCCTCTGGCTGCCGGTTGGCTTCCAGCTTCTCCTTTTGCACTGTTTTCTTCTTTCATGGGGACAGGGCAAGGAGTGCTGTGATAGAGGTAAAGAAAGAGCTGAGGTGGCCTCAGGGGTCAAGAGAAAGCAACACTTACCCACAGTGACAATAGGCCGGCTGTATGGCAAGATACCAAAGGAGCCTTGGTAAAAGCCTTGTCCATAGAAGACACAAAAATAGAAACCGAAGATTCGGCGGAAAAAGGTCTGGAACTTGTACATCCTGCTGCTCTCGTTGAATGTCACCTGGTCATACACCTCAGTTTCTCCAAAAGTGAATGTGGGAACCAGATGAGCCCTGAAGAAGAACTCCAATTTGTTTTTCCAGCACAGGATATAATGGGAACCACTCTGAAAGACCATTTACTCATTGCCAGCCCCACATCTATGGTATTATGATAAAGTACCAATGACCTAAAGCATTTCTTCTTGTCCTAAACAGGACTGTCAGATAGCTAGAGACCCTTGTCCTGAAATTTCCCAGGGCAGTGAGAGTGTTATCTCTGGGCCACCTTTCAGTGGGGAGAAATAGGGTCACAGGGAAGAAGGAGGATTTGGACTCTGCCAGAGGGCTCACCAGAGACCCACAGCATGAAAAGCTTCCAGATGCCAAGGAAGGGAACACATGACTTTCTGTTGGTTAATGCACAGAGAAGAGGAAGATAACTTTACAAAGATGTGCATATATAATGACCTTCATTCAAGGGGGCTGTTCATGAGGATAGAATTAGAGCAGAGAAAAGTTATGACCCAGAGACCATGCGATCCTACCCAAAATAGTGCCCTAAGTAGAGAATCAGAGTAGTTAGTTTCCTTAAATGAAGAAAAGAGAACAGTTTCATGCAAATCTTCATCAGTTTCTAATATCTGTCTCTCAGCACTTCTACATATCTTACCTTACTACATCCTTACAACAAAGATAGTGGAGGGTGCAGTAGGGAATCCGAGCCCAGGGATAGAAGGGAGAAGGCCACCCAGGCACTCCAAGAGGACCTGGGCTAGAACACAGAAACCCCTCCTCCCTGTTCAAAGCACTAATGCTTACCTTATACTCCTGACTCAGGCAGGCCCCTTAGGCAAGGTCTTTAGGTGAAAGATTATTTTTTTTTCCAGTACCAGAGATCAAACTCAGGATCTTGCACTTACAAGCACTTTTGCTCCTTGGCCCATCAGGCAAGGTCCTTAGAAGATGACTGCTCTCTGCTGTGAGTGTGCGACAACTGTCCCTGCATCATATGGGCTAGATGCTGACCTGATAGGGAATCCTATAGCTCTAGCCTCAGGCTCCTCTTTACCCCTTAGCCAGAATGCCTAAATGTATTGCTTACTTACAGTGTGCTAGGCACATGGTGGGTGCTTGATATGTTACATTTACTCAAAGCCAGCAGTCACTGTAAGAAATAGGTACAATGATCAGTGGCAACATTATGAAGATGAAAACAGCAAGGCTCAGAATGTTTAAGTAACCTGTTCCAGAGTGCATGGCACATCACGGAGCCAGGATTTTGTTGATTGTATTTATTATTGTTTCATGTATATTGTGTATGGTGCTAGGGATTGAACACAGGGCTATGTGCATGCCGAGCCATCACTTTATGCTGAGCATCATTCCCAGCCCATGCAGCCAAGATTTTAAATAAGGCCCCCTACTCCAGCTCCTACACAAACTTGCTATACCATACTGTAGTTCCTCTTGAACCGATCATTAATGGACTGATGTAGATTATCTCCATCAGTCATGATCTGCTAAGGCAGCCTTAGCCCAGCTACCCTGGTATTGAGCCCGGGTTTATGGTTTGGCTTCCTGGAAACTCAGAAGCAGTGATGACATGAAAACTTCTGGAATTCTTGCTCATCTCTTCTACTCACTCAAAAGTTCCTTGAGGAGATATCTGTGTGGGACTTGACATCACCTACAGGCTCAAAATACTCCCAAAAGGTCAGCACTACCTCCTCCCCAGGGGGTACCTACCCATGCTCGAGGGCGGTGCGCACAAACCCTTTGCGCTTCTGGAGGATGAGCGTGGTGGTATTGGGCACGCTCTGCAGTGCCTCTCCCACTCCTCCCACTACGATGCCCACGAGGTTGCCAGTGCCATGGCTCAGCAGGTAGTTGATGGCTGGCTGGCTCACAGAGCACACGCCTGGTGAGAATTGAGAAGAGAGGAACAAACAGATCATGAGAAGAGAAAAGAGCAGAGAGGGAGCACACTGGCTTCTTTGTGTCCTTGAGTCCCAGCAGAAGAGGCTCAGTCAGCTGGGACTAAAGAATGTGATGACATGGCTGCAGACAAGCAGATCATGCTTTACTTTGATGCAATCACCTACACTTTGCAGAAGGCACCTAATGGAACCTACAGCAGGAAGGCTTTTAGGGGGATAACCAGGTGGACTTGGTGGATTTCAACTAGAATTCTGCTTTCTTTTTCTGTTAGAAACAACAGTTACTACTTATTGAGTGCATGGCCTGTGCCAGTTGTGAATGTCACATGCTGTACTTCCATTACCTCATTATGCTACATCTGAGGTAAGGCTATTACCACCAGCATCACGTTATATGTGAGCCAACTGAGGCACATAGAGGTTAGCTAATTTGCCTCAGACTGATCACATAGCAGGGGGCAAGAGCCAATCTTCAGGCCCAAGCAGTTGAACTCTAATTCACATACTTTGAACAAGTATACTGTGACAGTGGGGAACCTAAAGAGCTATGTTTCCAAGGAGAGAAATGGACCAGAGAGTCCAGTATGGTCAGACACACCTTTGGCCATGAGGTAGTCCCTAACAAGAGGGATCTTGAAGAACCAAGACAAGGTGGCCAAGTGAGGAGTGATGCCTGGGAAGGTCTTTGAAAAGCCTGTGGCCTCAGTGCAGAAGTTGCAGAAGGCTCCAAAGGTCAGGAGGCCATGGGGGTGAACCCCCATGATATAGTTGCGCTCAGGTGACAGATCTTCGGTCTTCAGGATCTACAGCCATGGAGAGAAATGCCAGAGGGGACGGAATGAGCTATGTGAGGATCCTTCAGTGTTGGGGTGCTTTCTGAAACAAAGATTTCTGATAATAAAGAGTAGGTCCAAGTTATAGGAGGCTGAGAGATAGGTCTCCTCAGCCCTGTGGTAACAAGGCAGCTATAATTGTCTGGCCACTTGACTATAGCTTCACGTAGTCTTGGTCATTTGTGTCAGTGTGCTTTATGTACACGATTTTTTTTTTTGACTGTTTTTATGCAACAAAGCCCAGTGAGTTCTGCTCTAGGAATCAGGGCAATGTCTTATCTGCTCCAAAGTACCAGAGGGATCAGCAGAGTAGTATATTTCCAGAATCTCATGCTAGTATTGTCTTCTCTAAATTCCTTTCCAGTGTCCACAAACTAGTAGCTAACTTTTATTGAACCTTGAAAACTCCACTTAGCTAGCCCTATATCCTTAATACCCATCATCTGAGCTACTTCTATGCTTTGCACCAAATTGTCATTACATAATTGTGCTCCCTGGGAGAGGTGAGCTCTTAGGTGGAAGAGAATCTCATCCTATTCATCTCTCTGTAGCCCAAACAGATAAGTCAGAGATTTTTGATCCACATTTGTGAAGCTGCACTAAACGTTACTTTCCCTCTGCCCTTGGAGTTTGGCAGGTGCCCAAGGGTGTTCAAGTATCTTAGCAAAGTATGGAGAACCTTGAAGTTATCTTGTCTGCACTGAGACTGTCTCTGAGATGGTCATCTTCCTTAGGGACAATCCTACATATTTGGTATAAATGTCTAGCATTTAGAGATCTAGGAGGAACAAATTAGGGAAGAGCCTCTTACCATTATGGGGAAATAGTCCCTGATGTGAGTCCAGATATACCAATTCCTTACCCAGGCTGAGCGCCTACCACCTGAGACAAAAACACCAGAAGAAGGTGAGTCAGTATATGCCACGCTGTCACTTACCCAGAGCTTCCCTCGAAGTCTGGAGGGACCTTCACTCTGTCAGTGAGGTAAGAAAGGTGGAAGCCCCAGGATAGTCTCAGCCACGCTGGCCGCTATGGGCCTGAGCACATGGAGGCAAGCAAACCCTGTGGCCTGGCAAGTGGGCCTCACCAGGCAGGCTTGCGGGTGAAGGTGGAGCATTCTAGGTCCATGAGTCTTACCTTTCTCTGGAGTCTTCCAGTCCAAGAATAACCAGACAAAGTAAAGTGCAGGTAGTGGCCACAATGGTGTAAAAAGCAGCAAAATAAACAACGGCTGCAAGACCCAAACTGATGAAAGGTGAGGTCAGACCAGCTTTGAACTTCCAGCAGTACTTGACTATATCCAGTCTCATTTCAAGTTAGCTCTCCATCCTGCCCCGGCCTTCAGCACAGTCCAGGTCCTGCCCATTCCCCACACATGCCTGCTTAGCCTTCCAAACTTTCTCCCCTCACCTACTACATGCAAGTCCCATTTCCCCTCCTACGTGCCATCCCTGGCTCTCTGCCTTGGCCGGTGCTATCCTGGTACTCCTGCTGTCTTCATGCTGCTTGTTTCCCCCTTCCCCCATTTGGCACCATCTTTCTCTTCTCATCTGTTTTACTCCCTGTCTATCATCTCAGAGCCCTTGCTAAGTTACCAGCCCTACGTCCTTTGCACTGACGCTGCTCACTTCTCCCTACACCTTGCCCACCCTACATCTGTATCCCTCCACTCTATCCCACTCATTGTTCTTTTCCCTTTGGTCATTCACAGCTCTTTCCACTGTCTCCCTTTCCCCCTTAATGTCACCTCTTCCCTCCCAGAGTGGAGAATCTACTGTTGAAACCCAGGCCACAGTTATCTAAGTTTATAAACTCTAATGATTCTTCTGTCCCAGTCCCGCTAAGTAAGCCCTCCTGGCTAGATAGTGAGGTTCTACTCATCTGTACCAGGACACTGTCCTGCTACACTGCTGTCCTTACTCTGCCCTGGGTTCTGTCTCTTCCTTGAAACTCCCTTTTTTTACACTCTAGTACATCTCATAAAATGTAAAGGCCATAGCTGAGACTTCCCATGATCAACATCAATCCAGATCTGGCTGGCCCTGGCTTTTCACTCTGGCTCCTCACTATGCACTTCTGGGTTGATACTCACATATGGCAAGGTAGCTCAAGGGCCACTGCAAAAGGCTCAGAATCTGGAAGCTATTAGGCTGCTTAGAGTAAGGCATGGTGCCCTGGTGCCTGAGGGAGGCAAAAACCTTAGAGCAGTGTTCTAGTGAAAGGTGTCACCAGCTTCTGCGAACTCACTTAATAGTGGATGCATATGACCATGAGAAGTTAACACCAGCCCACTCCCTTCTTTGTCCCACCCCCAAATCCACCTACTGCAGGGCTGGGTTATAGAGCCATGAGGACTGTGCCATCAGGTCTGGCCCAGCTCACTTGCCCTTTGACTTTTCTTCATGAGATTATTAGCACATCAAGATGTTGAAAGGGGAAAGTGACTATCACCCAGTCCAAGTGACACAGAGACCGAGAGGGAAAACTCCCTCACTGGCTACTCAGAGACACTAGTGGTTGGGAGCTTAGGAAGATGGCTGGTGGGAAGGGAATTCTGTGGGATTATGAATAAAGAGCACTTATGATTAGGTCTCTGTAGCTCTGAAGCAGACTGGTTTGGGGCTGTTCCACTCCTATAACACTTATTAGAAAATTTTCCAAACATATGCAAAACTCAAGAATGGGCTTTTCATGTTTCTGTTCAATAACTATTGGCCAATCCCTAGTATTAGAGAAGAAAAATAAAACCAACCAAATAGAAAAATCTATTAACATTTTTCCAGACAGGTGTGGTGCTACATGTCTGTAATCCCAACACTTGGGAGATTGAGGCAGGAGGATTGTTGCAAGTTTGAGACCAGCTCAGGCTACAAGGCCAGCTTGAACTGCATGGCAAAACCCTATCTCAAAAACACAAAAACAAAACAAAAACATTTAAAAAAAAACATTTTTTTCCTTACTTGTTCTATCCTCTCACTTATTTTGAGTATTTGACAGCAATTCTGAATGTGTCTTTATTCTTTTGCAGAACCAGGGATCAAACTCAAGACCTTGCACTTGCCAGGCAGGCATTTGTGCCCCCTGAGATATCTCCCTGGCTCCTGGGATGTGTCTTACCCCCTAAATTCTTTTATTCTTTTTGGTACTGGGAATCGAACTCAGAACCTTAACCTTGTCAGGCAGGAACTTGTGCTACTGAGCTATATGTCCAACCCTATCCCTAAATTCTTCACTGTACATCTACAAAAATACAGATGCTGTGTTTTCTTCCATAATAACATCGCTGTTATCACTCCCTAACAATAATATCTAATGCCCAGTTCATTCCAACAAGGTCAGTTTGGTATATTTGGATCCTACTCCCAGGAATTGAACCTGAAATCTTTCTATTTAGTTAAATCTCCAACTAATTTTCTATTTTGTTTTGTGACAGTCTTGCTAAATTGCTATGTTGCCCAGTCTGAGATAGAACTTGTGATTTCCTTGCTCTCAGCCTCCCAGAGTGCTGAGATTCTAGTATCACCATGTACAGCTGGATGTTATGCTACTTTATTCAACTTTATTTTATGGAAAAAAAGTTA
>PVKN010043152.1:0-10271 GCA_004027915.1 Capromys pilorides | reverse complement strand
CAGCTTTGCAGGGTGGTGTCTTCTGTGTCCCCATGACAGCCTGCTGCCTGCAGTTCCTCTCCCAGAGGAGCAGGAGCTTCCGGCCTCACCATCCTGCTCTGACTCTCCTCACAGGGGCGGCTCTGTGCTGCACGGGGAAGTGTCTCCCGCCTCGCATCCTGTGTCCTGGGTCCCCACAGAGTTCAGAAGGGGAGCTGCAGGGACCCCCAAGAAGCCCTGGCCACTCCTTTCCTGGGTCTGTCTGGTTGGGTCCGCACCTCTGCCTCCACCCAGGGGCTGGCAACTGTGACCTGGGCACCCGCAGACTCCGACTCCAGGCTCGTGTGCAGGGCCAGGCTGCGCTGGACAGAGACCGGAAGCAGGATGCACCCAGGTTGGGCTTGGGTTAGCTCTGCCCGGCCACTGCCAGCCCAGAGCCCTTACAGCTTGGCCCTGAAGGGGGGTAGATTGGTGAGAATGTTTCATACTTGTCTAGCTTGATTTAAACATTTATAGACTTCTACCTGTGGTACATGAACCCCAGCCATGGGCTTGGGGCAGGCCCTGCAATTATTCAGAATCATTCTATGGTTCAGCCAGACTTTTTCTTTTTTTCTTTTTTCTTTGAAGCTACAGAAGGCTAACCACCACGACACCACTCTTCCATGAATAGAACAATATTATGTAAAGAAATCTATTTTTTAAGTTTAGTGTATACCATAATCACAGAGTGATGATTTTTCACATTTAATGTGCAGGAGTATCCTGCCTACAGTTCTTATTCAGCTACAGACCCTGAGAGGTGAGGCTTGAGAGCCTGGGTTTCCCACAAGCTCCCCGGTAATTCTGGTCCCATCTCTGGCACGTCAAGGACCTATAGCACTTGCTTAAAATGCAAATGCCTGGGCATCACCCTCAGAAATTCTGATTACAGAGCTCAAAATGGTATCCAGATGGTGAGAAAAACAGGAATTTTTAAGAAGCAACCCAGGTGGTGCTGGTAAGGTGGTCTGTAGCCTGCGTGTCAGGAACAAATGCTTTAGAACACACGCCTCAAGCTTCCCCGTGCATATGGGCCGCCGGGGGTGGTGAAGCCGCAGATTCCGGTGGAGCAAGATGCTGCGCTTCTGGTCGGTGCTCAGGCTGTGCCTGCGCCGTACACCTGCCGACTGCAGGGCCCAGCCCTAGGGGACACAGTGGGGTCATCCTCGTGGTTTGGTTCTTTTGCATGCATTCTAATTACTTGTGGTGCATGAGGCAAGAAGGCAGTTGAGGAGTTCTGTCCCTGGTCGGCATCCCAGGTCCTCCGTGGTGCAAGCTGCCTACGAATCGCTTTCAGAGCTTCCATGCGGCACCAGGTTTGCTGAGGGCCTCTTTCATCCACTTCTGCTAATTCTGCCAAAGGCTGGCGGGACAAAGGAGTCACTTAAGAGTGTGGAGGTAAAACAAGCACAGACTGCTACCAAACGTCCCAGAGAGGCCCCCGTGGACAGGAAGGCAGGGCCTACAGACTGGGGAGCCCAGCTCTGCTCCTGCGTCCTTCACCTCAGAATTTCGCCTCCTGTCAGCTTACCCCACTTCCTGGGCCTTGGGACGCGCAGGCTGCTTCTCTCCAATGACACAAAAAATAATGAATGAAGGTGAGAGAGCTGCTTCACGGTCCTAATGACCTCAGCTGAGCTGTCTGGCGTCTATTATTTACAGTATTTCTCACATTTATTTTTTGGCACGGTATTGTGTTAGTAGATTGCATACCATGGGCAGGAAAGAAGCTTCCGAATGGAATTTATTTCATGCAAGCTAACAAGTCCAGCGTGATTTACATACATAGGATGGAATAAGAGTCCATGAGCCCTGATGAGACAGAGCTGAAATCACTCGGAGTCAGGAGCCTGAGATGGCGCAGGCCGTTGGCGCACGCGGAAGTCCCAGGCTGTTATTTGAGTTCCTCTAAGTTCATTAATCTCATTTAATAGCAGCTGATGCAAATCTGCTTGGACTTTCAGGAGAGGAAAAAAATAAAAAGCCATAATGCCCTCATGCTCACAGCAAACAATACAATTATTTTTATTTTGTAAGAAGTCACAGATGAAAAATTTGAGATTGTGAGCTTCCATCACTACAAATTTAGCAGAAAGTAGGCATTTAATGATAGAGTTCACTTCGGTGGTTTAAGTTTTATTTTGAATGTTTGTTTTGTCTTAAAAACACTAATGCTGCAACGTCGTCTCAAATCTTTATTTCCAAATCACTTATTATATTGCCATAAATTATAGGGTGCAGTACAGGCCAGATTTAAAAGAAAGCACACTCGACTGTCTCATTTTTCTATAAATAACGTGACACTTTATGAAATAAGAATTGTCATGAAAGCCGTTCTTTTCCGCCCATAGCTCCGTGGCAAGCGCTGGGCGAGCGGCTGGCCCCCAAGCTGCGCAGTGCACGGTCCTAAATATAGGCGCGTAATGGTAGAGGTTAACTATAGGAAGTCTGAGGAGGACGCTCGGCTAGAATTTCACCACAATTACGACGTGTCCCCGAGACAGTAGCTCAGGCCGCAGGGTGAGAGCCGGCACATGTTTTTGAAAGGTGTGCTGCGGACTTGCGCCGTTGTGATGCCCCGGCTTTCTCCATGCACACCTGGAGAAGCAGCGAAGGGCCTGAGCTGTGGCCACGCGGCTTAGTGGCTGCAGGTGACAATCAGCCCGTGGCTTAGGCCCAGAGATGCCGAGGGTGGAGGGCGTTGTTATCTAAAGGGCTGGGCCACATTTACAGGAAGCCAAGCTGGCCATGTTAGGAGAGCAAGCGTGCCCCATTCCCGGGGCTGCCGGCGTCAAAGGTCCCCAGGAGGGAGGAGCGGGTCGGCCTCGGTAACAAAGGCTTAGCGTAAAAGCTCCGGTTCCCAGGCTGGTGAGTTCCGGTGTGAAGTCCATGCTGTCTGCCCTGCCTCTGTGAAAGGAGCGTTCCCAGGGAAGCCGCCTCCAGGGCCAGCAACTCCGTGGGTCCCGCAGCCACGAGGGGGCAGGGCAGAGGTACACTGGGCTCTGGTCCCCACAGTTTGACGACCAAGCCCCACAGCACAACTGGCAAGCCGGGAGTGGCTGAAACTCAGGAACTGGATCAGTGACTACAAAATATGAGATAGGCTGCACACGCAGCCATCTGACATGATGGGAAAGAGGAGGATCGGCCGGCTGCAGGCCACGTCCTGTGTGTGCGCCGCTGGCAGAGGGCACAACGGGACGCAGACGCCAGACTCAAGGGCATGGACTGGTATATTTCAGGACAGTCCCTCTTCTGTCCCCACTGTCACACACTGTGCTATTATGGATTGTGATTAGGGATGGGATCTTGCGTTTTGCCAAGTTTCAAACCCACACAAAATTGCAGGGTTAGAGTGTGGAGCAGAACTCTGGCTTCTTGGTGTGGAGTTTTTCTACTTATGGCAAGATGTGGCTTCCGGGAGGGCCAGTAAAGATGCCTCAAAGGGGAAAATTCTTCCAAGGGAACATTTTGATAATTCAAGTGTAAATAAATATAAATCCAAAACACATTTTTAATTAAAGGGAAATTACTTAGAAAAACACATTTCTCTCCACGCCCTCTGCGTCCTTCGCCCTCTCTCCTCTCTGGGTGAAGCGCACACGGGCAGCAGCTGGAGGAGGAAGGGCTCTCTGCCCCCTGGAGCCCCTCTTTTCTCCGGCCCAGAATGGGGCTCTCAAACACACATCAGAGCCAGTAAGCCATAGCCAAGCTGTGTCACTCCACGTCACAGCAGGCACGCGGCACAGACAGCAGGAACTGGTTACGGGGCGTGTTGTCATCGTCCCCCTTTGGACAGACTGAGAATCTCGCACTTTGTCCTTGACCGCACTCCAGGGGCAGCCTCGCATTTCCCAAAAAGGCCACGATTTCTCCACGGGCGCCGCGCCTGCTCTACTGTCTCCGCTCGCCCAGGCACTCCAACTACTGTACATGAAACGGGAAAGTTTAACTCGCGCTCTGGGCCTCTCCTCAGGCTCTCTCTTTTTGTGGCTTTTGTGGTATCTTAGGATTGTTCCGTAAAATGCTGTCAGGCCCATCTTCTCCATATATAGATATATAAAAATATGTATAATAAGCAGCCAGCCAGAGGAAAGGAAGACAGGAAGGACAATGGGAAGGGGGGCGTGAAAAGGAGTGCTCGGTTACCGGCAGCAGCTGCAGCAGCGCTCTGTGGCCTAGGATGTTTTTCTTTAAATCAAGCTTAAAAGGAAGCCCCAAAGGCCTGGGGATACAGCTCAGTGGCATAAGCCCCTGACTGGCAAGCACAAGGTCCTGAGTTTGGCCCCCAGTATCACACAAAAATAAGGAAGCCCCAAGACTCAATCAGAGATGCCCCAAAAGCTGCACTCAAGGACAACCAGGAGTTAGAACCTACTGCCCCACTTACACAAAAAGCCTAGAAGTCAGTCGTGAAAATGGCACCCAGGACGGCCTGGAAGTGCATTCCAACAGTGTCCTCCTGGCGCTCCCAGAGGGTGGTGTGCCTGGGCTCTCCAGTCCTCGCCCACAGAACAAAACGCGGGTGTTCTGCATGACCCCCGCTGCCCTCCTCATGTTCACATCATTGAGTTCTGTCGAGGTAGGCTTGGGTTTTAATTACTGATGGCTCATGCTAATAACTATGGGTTTGTAAAAAGACCTTAGTGGACCCAACACTATTTTTTCCAACTTGGAACTAGGTATAACTCATAGACAAAGAGAATAAATATGTGTGCTTTATTGATCTGGGCTTTGCATTGGCTCTTTACACTGACTAGTGAATCCCAGAAGCACAGTAAAGGGCATTCAGGAGGTCACAGAAGTCTCTGCTGCCCAACATCGAAAGATATGTAATCAAGAAATCAAAGGATCGTAGAAGGAGCCAGAGCAAGCCTGTAAAGCCCGACTTCCGGCCCGGCCCTCAGCTGTGGCAGGGAACCTCTTCATGGTCCACACTAAGCATCTGTGTTTGGTATTGCTGTGCCCAGAAGCCTCTACCTTCCGGGAAACAGGAGAGGAGCTGTTGGGCATCCCTGCTCCTCCACCCTGAGCCTCGCACTCATCGCCAGGCGACTTTAGCACCAGCGACAAGACCGAGGGCTCTTTTCTCCTTAACTGCATTTCTTCCCTGTCAGGTTAATGATTAAACCCATTGAGTGGCATGATTGAGGGAAAATGAGATTTCCCAGGCAATGAATGGCTCTCCTATAGGTTACAAATTTATTTTTAACAGATAAGCTACTGTATTTCCAATTGAACAAGTGAAAATCACTTTACTTCAAAGGAAAGGAAGTCGTAATTGGATGCCTCGCTGGCTTGGTATTTGGGGTTATTTTCTCATTGCGGGACCCAATTAGACACAGCTTTATATCCCTATGAGCTGAGTGCATGTCTTCTGCTACGTGAAGAGAGGTATGGTACATCAGACAGAGTGGAAGGTCTGTGGCACTACACCATTCTCACTAAGTGCCGACCCTCCTTCTCAACAGAATAAGAGCTCTCTCTGCTGAATGTTCATGGTTGGTCTCTCTTTTCTAGAACCAGCTCCTTTACTTCTTCAGCTGAGACAGCCATGTATTTGTTTTTTAAAGGCATTGTATTTTTCTTGAACAATCCTGAGGACTAGGGAAATATGCCTGCTTGCGACTTCAATGCAAAACAGGCAAATAATAGCCCCAGGCTCCGCAATCAGTAGTTTCAAAATGCAATTTGGAAATTAGGAACCGTGTAGTACCGTAAGGTGCACCCAAAAGTCTTGTATTGGTGACTGCGTGTGGTTGGAAGAAGGTTTAGGGGTGGAGAAGCCCCTGTGTGTGATTCTGCTAGACACCTGCCCCTCCGTCATGCGCTGCCAGCCTGGGACCAGGAGCCACGGGGCACAGGATGGGGGAGGGGTGAGCATCCAGGTTGATTTTTCCGCTTAGCCCAAACTTGTGTCTAAAACTTCTATCTATAGCCAGCCTTATCATTGTCACTATTTAACATTTATCAAATGTCAGTGACGCATTTTATGATGAATAAAACATCAACTGGTCTTGATGGATGCCACATGTTGTTTTTATGAAAAGGCAAACTCAGACTCCTAGTGCTGAGATAAGAAGACGCTGATGTCCCTCTGCAGGGTAGTCTGTGCTGCTCCGGCTTGTGCTTCTCCTTGACTCTTGCGTTAAATAAGCTACAGAGCAGCTTATGCGTGTGGCCCTCAGGACTCAGAACTCTTGCCAGTAAGGCCCAGGCTGGCATCACAGCAAGGGAATGAGACGGGAAGCAACGAACATTCAATTTGAGACTCGGCGACGCAGTGAGTCGAGCTTCATAGGAATAGCTCGTTTATTTTTCCAAGCAGTATCTCTTGAGACTGTATTGTAAGGGAGGAGTTAGATATTAGTCCTGACCCCAAAGACTCACAGTCTCATGCAGGATGAGAGGTCAACAACACGGACACCAGGGACCCCCTCTAGCTCCACAGGGAGACAGGGCCACTCACCAAGGCACCCGGTGCTGTTAGTGAGCAGAGAAAGTCCTTCCCCCAGGAAGGCTGTGCTTGGGCTGGGTCTGAAAGTATTAAAGGAGATGAGCCCACCTGGGCTGGAGGCGGAGCGTCGAGGAGAAAGACACGCCGTACAAGCACAGAAGCAGAGAGGGCGGCAGGGCACGAGGGACCGGGAGGCAGCGCAGGGTGCGCGGGCCGAGGGCCGGGGCACAAGGACAGCTCCGTGTGACGGGCATTCTGCAGCGGAGTTCTGAGGAGGACCAGGCTGCAGTGCCTGAAGAGGGGCGCCTGGTGTTCCCTCACTTCCACACATTACAATGATGCAGCGCTTGGGGTAATTGAGAGAAGTAATTGCTTCTCTCATGGTAGCTCTGTTGCGTGGAGTCTTTGAGGACAGGAACTGGGATTGTGCCTTACAGAGATGCTTCTCCAGCCAGGGAACTCACAGAACTGGGGCTGGCCCGGCCCGGAAGGTGCAAGTGGAAGCTCTCTTTTCAGGGATGGATGCTCCCTTTTCTGCTGTGTGGCAAGTGCTTTGTTTCCATCCTACCCAAAACTGCCTCCAGGGTTTTGTGATTGGGACCTAAGAGATCTTCCTCTGACACTGTCATGTATCATCAGGTGTGGTGGCTCTTCAGTAATCTCAGTGTGGAAGACAGCTCTTAGTGATGCCTCCAGGCAACTGCATGCTACGCACGCCAGGGCCACGCGCCAGGGCCACACGTCAGGTCCTGGCCTCCCTCAGGCTCCCAAGTGAGCTCCCCACCCCACCCGCCTACATGCAGAGTCACGGGCCGCCATGCAGCCAGGTGCTATCGGGCAGCACCAGGCAGCACCAGGAAGGGGCAGGGCCGGACAGAAGCCCACAGCTGGTGGGCCCCTCAGAACATTTGTATCCTGTTTGTTTGGAATCAGTTCCCATTCAAACTCTGGTTTCAAAATGTTCCTGTTGAATCGAAGGATCCACTACCTTTCAAGTGTAAATATTCCAGCCACTGCAATAACTCATTTTAAATGAACTCTTTATAGTTCAGCTTGTTTGTTTGTGTCTATTGGTCTGTTCAAAGCCTTTCTCTTCTGTTTTGTTGCAATTTTGGCTTTATTGGCATTTTAATCAGGACAATTCTTCCTGTGGTGTCCACCCAGGCAGCTCCCGGGACACCCTTCTGTTGCAGCAGAGGCTAAAAATGGAAAATGCAGGGCCCAACTGGACCCTGGCTTAGTAATTGCTTCTGCGGTGCCCTCCCACATTCCCAGATGTGAGCAAGAGAAAGCGGACGGGGGGAGGAAGTGTCACAGGAAGGCTAAGCAAACAGCTCGCCCAGCAGCTATCCACACCAGCCATGATTTAAAGGCCCCTATTTTTGTTTGCTCCTTAGACAATGAGCATTTTAATTTCTCTTCCAAACTCTGCTTGGGAAGTAGGTTCAGAAAGGTCCAGTCATCAAAATTTCCATCAAAGTCTCTTCCTAGTCCTAGGTCAGGGAAGCAGGCGGGGCCCACGTCCTTCGACGTCCTTCGGGTCGGAAGCCTAGTGTTGCGATTAGGCCTTGTTAGGATGGAGACAATCTATTTAACTGTCTTCTTGGTTGACACGGGTACCAGGGCTAAACTTAGCCAAGCTTGAATAACCTACAGTTGTGGCAAAAGTCCCAACGGAAAAGCAATGCCCCAGAGCCAGGTTTATAGGGTTCTAAATGGAATAATTGAAATTAACTATGACCCACTGCCCCTGCCCACAAGTCATTCTTGACAGCAACCGACGTCTCCAGGGGGAGCTCAGGAACCTCTCGACTTAGCAGGACACAGGCCTGCTGGTGGGACGTTTAACGGCTCTTTACAAAGAAGAGAGCCAGGCAACACTGACACGCACTTTCAGACTGTATTTTATTTTAACAAACTATTTAGCTGGCAGAATCGGGTCTAAATATGCGAGCTCCGTGATGGGCGGCCTTCTCCTCCAATCACAGAGTGCCACACCCTCACACCTCCTGTGTTCAGGGTCCCTCGGTCAGCCCTGGGCCACACACCCTTACGCCAAGGTCAGCCTACGGGCAGGAAGCCAGAGCTGCCCCGAGTGACGGCATGAACATTGGTAATAAAAGTAAATGTGTTGTAGGGGAGTCGAAATCATTGTACGCCTGACTCTTGAGCCATAAAAGGGCAGTGGCTCGAGAACAAAGGCACAAGGAAAAGAACAAAGAAAATAAAACAACCCAGCCTCGGTGACGGCCCGGGGCACTGAAAAAACCTCCTCTGGGTGAAACACTTTCTGATCCCTTATTAGTACAGACGCACTTCCCCTCTGCCCCTTTCACTCTGGGGCATCTTAATAAATTTTCTTGAATAAAAATCTCATTCTCATGTAGTAAGAAGCTGCTTCACAGAGGAGGGCATGGGACACAGATGCCAGGCGTACCGAGTCCCTGGTGAGTGACTGGAGGTCCACACGCCTGGGACCACAAACAGGGTGGAGAAGGGACCGACAGCCTAGCTCTGGAATCCCAGGTTCCCAAGACCTGGGTGGGACCCTAGAGCCTAAACCCTGAGTCTTGCATCCCACGGAACACAGGAAAACACCACCAAGAGCTAAGGATTGGATATGGTAACTGGACGTTTCTCCATATTTTTGCTCTGGATTCTGTGCCATCCTTTCTGTGTCAAAGTGAACCTGTGTGTATCAGGGATACCAGTGTGTTTAGGGACCACAAGAGATGGGGTGGCGTGTTTGTTTGGCTGAACTACACTGAGAAATCTAACTTTAATGTGTGTATTTTAGCCGTATCAAATTTATATTTTCTATTTTTTTCCCATGGGAAATGTCTCATCTTTCCCCATGAAAATAACTTTGCTTTGGAATAATTTGTGTCTTACCAGTGTTTAAATCTTGGCTTCCTACAAGTCTGGGAGTATGAATGCATTATTTTCTCCTCCCACTTTGCAAATGCCCATGCGGAACTCTGGGTGATTTCTACAAAGCTATGGCAGAAATAACCTTTGTAACTGAAGCCACAGGAAGAGGCGTTTTACTAAAATTATTCTGTAGCCACAAAATGTTTTGCAAGGGTAAATATTTTAACATCAACTTTATTGCAATGTTTATGGAATATTTGTGAAGATAATAAATGAATAATGAATGTCATTATTCGATGCTATGCATCCGTTATTAAGTATTAGCATTATGTACAATGCCACCAAGCATAGGCTGGGGAGATAGCTCAGTGGCATAAGTGCCTGCCTGGCAAGTGCAAGCTCCCAAGTTTGATCCCTGGTACAAAAAAAAAAAGAAAGAAAGAAAGAAAGAAAGAAAAGAAAAGAAATAATACCAAGTATCACATATTATAAGTAGCTAGAATGAAGAAATACTAGTTTTGGTTTTGGTTTTTGTCTTTTCTTTTTCAATAACTTTTGAACATTAAGAGCATATCTCAAACCAGGCATGGTGCTATGCATCTGTCTTCCCGACACCTGGGGGTCTGAGACAGGAGAACTGTCTCAAGTTCTGGACCTGCCTGGTCTGCATAGTGAGTTCAAGACCACTTTAAATTGCATAGCACGACCCTATCTCAAAAGCCAAACCAAAACAACAACAAAACCAAAACCACAAAATAAAACAAAAAAAAGTATGTCTCACTCTGAGTCATGAAAAGGCTTTGGCAGTCTGGCATTTTATGTCCTCCAGTACACTGCTTTTCTTTATGGCATTTTTTCTGGTGAGATCAAGAGTCAAAGACAATGTATCTGTGGAACAAAATAGAAAGGAAGATGTCCTACA
>PVKN010043151.1:0-10290 GCA_004027915.1 Capromys pilorides | reverse complement strand
GTAATGTGGGTTGACTAAAGGAAGGGCCAATACAAATAGTTATATAAAAGCCTAAATTGTTAGATATCTCAAAGTTTAAATTACAATAACAGTGTAACCGTTTATTGGCGAAATGGAGTGAAACAACTGGAGAAAATTATTGGTGGAAATTCAGTAGAATGAAAAGAACAGAATAATACTATTTCCCATCATTACTTTTTAGTAATTCATACTTTTGTGAATGAAGATTTCATAACATGTTGAAAAATTCCAGGGGGCTGGGGAGATAGCTCCGTGGCACAGGTACCTGGCTGGCAAGTGCAATGTCATGAGTTTGAACTCTGGCTCCACAAAAAAAAAAAAAAAGAAAGAAAAATTCCACTTACCATTTTATACTGTCTAATAGATATTAAATGACCATTGGTTCTCTTTGTTTTTTAAACAGGTATTATTACAATGGATCGTGAAGGATAAGAAAAGAGGGCAAGGAAAACCAGCAATTTTATTCTTCCCAGATTAAACTTGTGCTTAGTTTTGGATGTTGAAATTTTTACATTGTGTGCATTAGAATTATAGCACCTCATGAAGTTCACTATGTGTCAGCAGAGCGAAAGGCTAAAACAGCTGCAATAATTCAAATTGTTTTTACTTCTGTATAGTTTTAATAACTCATACTAATCATGTTCCTTGGCAAAACTCCCCTAATCTAAAGTCTCTCTTTGAAATACTGACTTATAATTTAATGCTTTACTTGAAAGAGAATGAATACTAAGCACTAATCATAACTGATGATTCACAGATCATTGTGTTTTGAATATTTACCTTCTATCAGAAAACCATCTGTGACAGAGTCAGTTCCAGAAGAAGAGGAACACCATCGGTGGCTGGGCTTGCACTCCAACTGGGAGAACATCAGCGGGACCACATTACACAGACTTCTGGTACCCAAGTAAGAAGTCTTTTGTAAGAGCGGGGTGGAGTGTGACTGTGGAGCAAAAGTTGATCAGCAGGGCCTTCTTTCCATGCTTTATTGTAAGAAAACCCAACATTGCTGCATCAAGGAGCATCCATAGAATAGATATTAGTCTTCATATTACCACAATGTTTTTATTTCTTCTTTCTAGACATAGATTTTTTTCTTTTAACTATTTACATCATTTTAAAATCATAGATACTGAACATATCATGGTTAAATCAGGAACTTGTCTTCTAATCTTGGAATTTATTCATACTCTATTTAAAATAAAGACTCATTCATATCAGAATTTCATATAGATGCCACATGGAATTAGCAGGGGAAATTGAAGTAATCCTAACTAAAAAATCTTGAAGAGTCCAAGAACAGAAAAAAGCAAAATGAAATCAAAACTAGGTAGTCTTGCAAATACAAGGTTTCTTCTTCAAAATGATGGCATTTTAGCTGGGTGCAATGGTGCACACCTGGAATCCCAGCACTTTGGGGGCTCAGGCAGGAGAATTAGCAAGTTTGAGTTCCACCAAAATGGATGTGGAAGTAACATGTTTACTGATGAATTTTTTTAAAATCTGAGAAGTTTAAGATTTGAACACATCACACAATTTTTGCAAGTCTCGAGGTACTTTTTTATTTTAGCTTATATTATGAATAAGTGCTTCATGGTTAGAAAAGAACCTAGTGATTCCACCATCAGTAATCTGAGTTTCTTTCAGAGGCGCCCTGGAAGACCAGATCCACAGAGCATGCTTTTACCTCAGCGTTTCCTAAGGGCTTTACAAAATTCTTCCTTTCCCTGTCATTTCTATACGCTAACTGTGCTCATGTCATCTAGAGTCCTGTGGAATCAATTTACTTCCCCTGTCTTCTAGTCAGTGCTTCATACATCCACAATTTAACCTTGACAGTTTGGGGTAAGATTTTTTCCAAGCCCAATATTCCTTTCCTTTATCTGTTCTTTGGATTTTTGGATTTTTTTTTTTTGCGGGGGTGGAGGTAGTAGTATTTTGTTTTTCTGAGGCTATTTCTTAAATCTTTTGAGGGAAGGGGACACTCCCTTCTCCATGAGCACAATGATCTGCCGTGCTCTGTACTTATCATAGGTTCTAAGAAGCAGCCTAAAGCCCCACCCTTTTCCTGCCTAAAGAGTCATAGTTTGAGTCAATGGTGTTGGTAGTCCCATCAGTACAGATGATGCAGAAATATTTTTGTAATTATTGATTTTCCTATAGTTATAAAATTATATTATGAGAATATTAAATAAACTAAAATAAAGTTTTAAAAGTGTGCAATTTCTAAATGTCTCCAAGATGATATCTAGCAACAGTTCTGCCTTTGGAATTCTTATAGTAAGAATAATTATCTCTCAAAAAGAATGACTTCCCCTAATAGTTAATCTAAGTCTTACCTTCCCTGGCCAAACATTTGAATAGGTAATATGTGACTCGGTGTCATGCCTTTTATGTTTCTAATTCCAGGCAGTCCTGTCCCAGCAGAAATAAGGTCTCTCTTCTGTGTACTAAGAAAGGTGAGAAAATTGGTGGTGGAACACTGGAGTAGGAGCTTAACTGGGTGGGCTGTGAGAGAAGTGGTTGTCTGCATGTAAGTACCTAGCTGAAATGAGCTGTGGGTGATGGCAAACTGCAAGCTGTGCCTTCTGCTCCTTGGCAGATTGTGGGCGGCGCCCTGCTGCCCGAATGAACAAGAGGATCCTGGGGGGCCGGACAAGTCGCCCAGGAAGGTGGCCATGGCAATGCTCTCTGCAGAGTGAGCCCAGTGGACACATTTGTGGCTGTGTTCTCGTTGCCAAGAAGTGGGTTCTGACAGTAGCCCATTGTTTTGAGGGGTAAGCTGCACTTTTTTTCCCTTTCTTACTTCTTTCTTTCCTTCTCTCCTTCTCTCCTTTCCTTCCTTCCTTCCTTCCTTCCTTCCTTCCTTCTCTTCTTCCTTCTTTCCTTCCTTCTCTCTCTTCTTCCTTCTTTCCTTCCTTCCTTCCCATTTTCCCTCTTTCTCTCCTCCTCCTCTTCCAGCCCCCTTCTCCTTCTTTCTTTTCCTGGAATTGATTATTTTGTCACTTGATGATTCTCGGCTGCACAGGCAACTGCACAAGGTTACTTCAATGAAGTCACAGCTCTCTCTTTCCAAGCTCCACCCGAGTTTTAAGTTTTCTTAATATTTGTTTACATGACATAATGGTTGTATTCATTATGTGGAACTGGTAAATATACATAAAAGATCTCAATTTAATTAATCCTCCTTTTCTCCCCTTCTCCCCTCCTCCATCTCCCCATTGTCTTCCCATTTGAAAAACATCTACCTACTTTCCACTATCACTCTTTTATTTTGTTATTTATATTTTAATTTTCTCATAGAAGAGATAATATGTAATATTTAAATTTGAATTTCTGATTTATTTCACTGAATGAAATAAGTGACTCAAGGTGCATAAATTTACCTATTAATGAGTTAAGCTTATCCTTCTATATGGCAGAGTAGTTCTCCACTGCGTATAAACACCACATTTTCTTTACCAATTCATTGGTTGTTGGGCATAGCATCTTCTCCCCACGTTAGCTATTATGAATTATGTGTCACTAAAGATGGCATGCATGTATCACTTAATATGATGTCTTTAACTCTTTTAGGAAGATGCCTAAAGCTGGGTCTAATGGAGTGCCTACTCTCACTTCTCTTGAGGGTTTCCATACTGATTTTCACAGTGTATCAGTTTGGCTGTATCAGTTTGGGTTCCCAGCCACAGTGTAGAAGTATTTCTTTTTCTGTGTACCTTTGCCAGCGTTTATTATTATTTAGTTTATTGATGGTCATTCTCTCTGTGGTAAAATGGAATTTCAGTCTTATTTTAATTTGCATTTTTTCTAATGGTCAAGAATGTTGATTATTTTTTCATGTATTTATTGGATATGTGTTCTTTTTCTGAGAAATGTCTATTCATTTCACTGCTGATTTTATTTATTTATTTATTTATTTATTTATTTATTTATTTTTGTCTTTTTGAGACAGGGTCTCGCTATGCAGTTCAGGCTGGCCTTGAGCTCACTTTTGTAGCCCAGGCTGGTCTTGAACTCGCACCAATCCTCCTGCCTCAGCCTCCCAAGTGCTGAGATTATAGGTATGTACCACACTTGGCCTACACTGCTGATTTTTTATTCAGTGTGTTCTTTATTTTATTAGTTCTCTGAGTAACAGCTTGCAAAAGATTTTCCTATTCCATAGACTGTTTATTTACTCTTTATTTTTTTATTTTGCTGTCCATAAGTTTTTAAAATTGATGTGCTCTCATTTGTCGATTATTGATATTGTTTCTTTTGCCATCGGGGTTCTACTCCTGAAGTCTTTGCCTGTACTCATGCCTTTAAAGTTTTACCTATTTTATCTTCCAGTAGATTAAGTGTTTCTGTTTTAACATTTAGCTTTTTGAGCTATTTTGACTTTTGTTTAGTACATGGTGAAATATATAGGCTTGAATTCAATCTTCTGCATGTTTTCCCAGCAACAATACTTTTACCTGCAGATAGCTAGTTTATCTACCTTCAGTGCTGTCATCCTCTCTGCATACTGTGCATGACTGTCAGTGAATATGTGGTGTTTAGAGTTCATGTCCTAGGTATGGAGGAAAAAGCAGCTTTGGAGATTGACTCCTCAGCCAGAATTAGTCTCTTTCCTTGGCTTTGTAAGTATATTACACTCGTATGAATTTAAGCGGAGGTGGTATATTTGGATAACACAGTGAGGTTTAGGTGCAAGAGCCGGTAGGAGGTGGTTTGGGAAGGCACTAACTGATGTCTGCACGACTGTGATTTCTCCCGCAAACAGAACCCAGTCTCTATCTTGGTCACTGCCTCACAGAGTGGGTGTGGGTGAGAGATGAGATGGGCCATAGAAAGCTTTAAGAAGTATCCCTAGCACCATTCAATAGGATCCTGGCAAATGGGAGTATTTCTTTTTAAAAATATTGCTGAAAACATACATTCTACATTTTCCCCTGGCATTATGGAATGAGTTCCTTTGCATCTTGCTAGCACTATGGACATCTGCACAGTTTCTTTCTTTTACTTCCTCACCACCCTGAAGTCTGATTTCTGTCATAGCCTGGTCAATGTTCCTCATGAGCATGAATGAATATGAACACATTTATTTTTCAGGGAGTGTCAAAGTCTACTCTGACACACCATTTGAGACTCGCTATATGTGTTGGTTTGTTGGTTACTTTTCTCTTGTGTCAACTCTTAAGGTCCATTGATATAGGTCTGCCTCATTTCTTTTTGAAAGCTAAATAATATTCTATAATATAGGCTTTTCTGTTACCCCTCAGTTGATGGACCATTGGGTTACTGTCACTTTGGTGTTATTTTAACTTACTGTTGTAAATCTTCCTACATAAAGCTATTCACAAACTGGCACTGAGGGACAGACATAGTTACTTTTGTTTTTAGAGGGTCAACACTCAGAATATACATTTACTTCTGCATGGGGAGTCCAGAGATCGACACCTGCATTGGTCCTTGAGGTGCAAACCTGGTGAGCACAGACATTTAAAGAAGCAATCAGAATACAATGTGATAAGTGATTATAAAATGGAAACATACATGCAGTTATTTTATTTCTCCTTTGGAAAAATAATACATCAAAATCCAACCAGTGCCCCTTTTGGGGTATTTTTGATGTGTGCAACAGAATGATAAAAGTCTTTGTAATATGTCAAGAAATGCATTGCAGGCCGGCCAGATAGCTCAGTAGACTAAAGCATCTGCTTAGACAGAGCACAGCCACTGGGGTTCGATCCCTGGCATCATGCTAGCCCCACCACCAGGGCATGCTGAGTTGACTGGGCCTGGTGGGGTGCACCTGTAATCCCAGCACTTGGGAGGTTGAAAACAGAAGAATCACTATGAGTCTGATCTATGTAGTGAGACTCTGTACACCCTGTACTAAATGCGTGAAAAAAAAAATACATTGCAGTGTTGTTGCTGTAGAAGGGGTCAGACATTTCCAGATGCTTTTTGCAGTTCTGAGTTATAACTTCACAATAAGCAGATTTTGCTAGCAGAGACATATTAATCAGAAAGGGATTACCTGAATGAATCCAACCAATCTGTAAGGAGGAAACATTTTTTATGCGCTAGTTAATCCGAGTTCATACACCACTTCTGTCATTTCCATATGTGGAACCAAAGTTTCCTTTTTCACTGACCCTGCAACTGAGGAGAAATATGTGTTTATAATTAAGGAAATGGATATATCAAAGCAATGATCGAATTTCACGGAACACTGAACTTTACTGTCCATAGAGGGCTGCATACTCATGCAGTGTCAGAAGCAAACCTCTGTTTGAGTGTATGCTAACAAACTTAGTTTCATTTCACAGCCTCTCCAGTGGCACCAAAGGCTTTTAGAACTCTTAATTGTAAGGTTTTCTCTCTGCTGGGTCCATCAATTGCTGTAATGAATGGGATTCACTTCGTATCCTGATCCAATATCCTGGCAAGGAAAGCCAGACCCATTTGTAGTTCTTTTGTCTCTTTTCATTATAGTGGTGGAAAAAAGACAATGTGTTCTGCTGTTCTATGGAGCGGTACTTAAAATGCCAAGTGAAAATTAAAAACATGAGATACTAAGCTGACTAGACCAAGTCTCATCTACTTCAATACCACTTTAACCTCTAAAGTTCTAGGGAAGACTTTGACTTTTTAGGGTAATGTAATAAACAGTTTTTTCACCTTCTTCTACCTCTGAGAGACAGAGGGAGAAATTTTCTAGGCTACACAGCTAGCAATGGGCAGCACTGTGTAATTGCTTTCCAGGAAACCTGTGTTAAAAACTATCATTCTTCTAGGAGACCACAACCCTTACCGCTGCCCTCTCTCCGTGTTTACATCTCTTTCTTTCTTTCTTTCTTTCTTTCTTTCTTTCTTTCTTTCTTTCTTTCTTTCTTTCTTTCTCTTTCTTCTTTCTTCCTTTTTCAATATGGAATGCCTCACGAATTTGCATGTCATCCTTGCGCAGGGGCCATGCTAATCTTCTCTGTATTGTTCCAATTCTAGTACATGTGCTGCTCAAGCGAGCACCATGTTTGGATTTCTACTGTTCAATCCAACAAGATTTTTGGTTACTTTTTTTCCCATTATCTCGGATCATCTGTCTCTTTCTCACTTCCTCTCTTTGCCCAGCTGACCTAATTACCTGGGTTCATTAATCTAATCCTTTCACCAGGAACTTCAAGTATATTTTGCTAAATTTAATATGGCTGGTTTAAAAAAAAAGTTAAAAGTGAGAGTGAGTGGAGTTTCTACATTCTCTAAGCCCAGAAACTACAGAGATTGGCACAGTCTAGGCCAGTGGTGGCAAACTTCTGGCACGCATGCCACAGTGGCTCCTTGCTTTCATGAAAACTCCAAAAGTTTCATCAGCACCAACTCTTAGATCTAGACATCTCACACTTTGGATGGGCGGAAGGCAGAGATGTCACCCTAGAGACATCTGGGTAGTTCCAGCAGTGAGGAACCTGGCTCAGGCCAGTCACCTGTGGACTTTGAAAATCTCATTTGCTCATTGTCTAGTGATGCTGAAAACTTGCGCTCTAGGTGCAATATGGATCAAAGCTGGAATATTTCTGTTTTAATGAGTATTATCATTAAAGGAAATAGAGCAAAAACTTTAGGAAATGAAGTAGAACAGCAAACTGCATGACACACATAGTTCATAAGCAACTAGCAATAAATACACAAGCACAAAGACAATGTGACCTCAGTAAGAAGGAATCAGACCGTGCTTGGTTTCTACAAGTTTTCAAAGACAGCCCGGGTTCTGTGAGCAAGCAAGGACAGCAGGATGTCTGCTGGAGAACGAGCAAGGAAACAACTTAGAAATAGGCACAATAATTCTGAGCAATACTAGCAGTTAAACTATGGTTTTGTTTTTTTTTTTTGTTTTGTTTTGTTTTTGTCTTTTTGAAGCAAGTTCTCGCTATGCAGTTCAGGCTGGCCTTGAGCTCACTTTTGTAGCCCAGGCTGGTCTTGAACTTGCACCAATCCTCCTGCCCCAGCCTCCCAAGTGCTGGGATTACAAGCGTGTGCCACCACACCTGGCCAATGCTTTTTTTTTTTTTTTTAATCTTTTTATTTTTGGTTTAGGATCTCTCTACATAGCTTGGACTCATAGTGATCTTCCAGTCTCAGCTTTCCCAGGGCTGGGATTACAGCCATGCGCCACCACACCTGGTTTCGGTGGTCATCAGGGCACACCCAGGGTTCCAGGGCTGGAAAAGCATTTGGTAGCTTTGGCAAAGCAGCGGTTCTAACCCAGGTCCTTGTGCTTGCTGGGCAGGCACCCAGACCATTAAGCTATCTCCCCAGTCCAACAGTCAGGTGTTGAAAGTCAGGTGTGGCACAAATCTGCCTTCTTGGGTAATGTTCTCACTTAATTTGGAAGAGTAGAAACATCAGGCTAGAAAATGTGCTGTTTGTATTGAAGATCTTTTTAAATTTTTATTTATTTATTTGGTACAGTCTTACTATACAGCTTGGATTCATAGTGATCCTCCTGTCTCAGCCACCTCAGCACTGGGATTACAGGTTTATGCCACCATGCTCAGACCTGTGCTCATCAGGCAGGCACTTAGACTGTTGAGCTACCTCCCATCCCTGTATAGAAGGCTTTATTGGTATATCTGAGAGAAAGGCCTGAGCCCAAACTGAGCTCATACCAAATGTGTGATGATGTGTCTTCAATGAGCAGCCTACCCCTGGGACACTTCCTGTATACCTTCATGGTGATGTCACTTTTATGCCCTGAGAAACAAGTTTCTCCATCATGCTCAGTGATTTCACCTCAGACTTCATGAATAAAATAGATGCTATTGTACCTTTCACCCTGTCTCATATTCAATTCTAAAAAATTACCGCTACCTTTGGCTTGTGTTTTGATGGGAAACTTCTAAAGTGTCGCTTAAGAGCAATAATATCTCCCTCTCATCTTCTCAAAGACAATCATTTTTAGTTTGCTTCAACCTCTCTCTTTTTTCTGGAACATACCTTTTGCAGTGATACCTTCATATCACTGACTTAAAATCCCTTTTCTTGACATTGCTGCCTTCTTCAGCTATTGTCCCTTTCATGCTAAAACCCCTGAACGTGTCCTATAGCCAGGGTCGCCACTTTTCCACAAAACATTTTCTCCTTCATCTTGTGGTAGGGCTGGAACCAAACTCAAACAGAAGTGCCCCTTAGTAAAGTTGCTTAACTGCTTTAATTTTTCAAAATCCAGTGGTGCATTTTCAGTTTTCAATTCATGGTACCCCTTCTCCTTATTTGATTACCACACCCTTGAAATACTTCCCTCATCTTTCTTTCAGAATAATGAAAGATCCTCTTTTACTAGCTCTGCTTTTTTGTAGATCATTGTGTTCTCCAGGGTCCAACTCCTGGCTTGTTTGTCTTTCCTCCCTGATCTAATTATATGGTTTCAAGCATTTGTTCATAGTTGAGCACATATCAACATCAGATATTGATTCATATGTGAGTATATTTGTTAGTTACCTTAAAATTAATGTGTCCAGCCTAGCATGGATTTATAGCTGATTGCTAATACTACCAACTTCAAACATACTATTTGACTGATTTGATAATCATTAAAATATATAGTAAATATCCTACTTTACATTACCAAATGACCTCTGTTAATTTTTCTACTGACCAAATGGTTATATATCTCACGTACTTTGCAGTCTGATAGGTATTTGTTAACTTAAGAGTCACATCTTTAATTCTGTCACTAACTGGAGTTATCAGTCGAGCAGACCTAGAAGTGCTAATTTGTCTACAGAGGTTTTCCACCAGCTCCTGCCGTCTTCTGGGCTCCACAGAAGCTCAAGAGTTCAATGAACTAAATGCCCATATGTATTCTTTAATCACATAGAAGATGAATCTTCTGAGTATTGTCCAAAAATCATTATCCTTGAGTAACTGGAGCAAAGAAGACTTTACACAGTTCTGCTTGGCTTCAGTTCCTTGCTAAGATTAAGTTATCAGCCACAGATAGCAATTTCTCTTTTTGCGCAATATTTCACTGATTAGCTATTCCTATCTTTTTCAACTACTTGATTTTTGTATGCTAAGCCATTCTGATGCCTGCTCTGGCCTGACCCTGCTGTTTGTGATGGTCTTTCCAATTTTCATCTCCAGAATCCTTATGTAGTAGTATTTACTGTTCAAATGATTCTTGTTTGTTTGTTTTAACTTGCTCCAATCTTTATTCATGGGAACATAGAAATTAACTCTTCTTCTTCTTCTTCTTCTTCTTTTTTTTTTTTTTTTTTT
>PVKN010043150.1:0-10272 GCA_004027915.1 Capromys pilorides | reverse complement strand
CCCCGGGGCATGCTGAGACAGCAACTGAGACTGGGCGTGGTCGCGCCTGCCTGTAATCCCAGCTATTGGGAGGCTGTAAACAGGCGGATCACTACCAGTGTGATCCAGTGGTGAGACCCTGAATACCCTATAGGCCCTTCCTAAAATACAAAAATAAATAAATAAATAATAAATAAAAATCTTAAAAATAAAGAACTTTATAATTTAAGAAATCTAATGCTTAGCTTAGCATGGGGATCACACCTATAATCCTAGCACTCTGGGAGGCTGAGGCAGGAGCATCCCAAGTTCGAACTCAGCCTTGGAATCTTAGTAAATAAGTGAGACCCTATCTCAAAAAATTAATTAATTAATTAATTAATCTTTAAAAGGCCTGGAATGCAGTGTTGTGCCCACGTCTTGGATTCAATTCTTCTACCATTTAAAAAAACAGCACTACTTGGTCATTTTTTCTAGTTTATCACAATAAAAGACAAATAGCATGAGAAGGGAATTTCACACATTCGCACATACCGTATTATTGCAAAACCAGATAATGTCTCCTTCATTACCAGTGTAGAAAAGGATTGAGCCACCATCTTTCTCCCAGTACTTATCAGATATTAAGTAACGCTGCTTAAATGTTCTGGGGTTATTAAATCCAAAATGATCAATCTGGAAGAAAACAAAAGAGAAGACACATTTCAAAGAAAATTCATTAAATGAAATCAATATATGGGTAATTCATCCTTCCATTAAACTAGGCTATACAAAAACATCTAAAGAAATTTTTAAACTTCATTTGGCTTTAGCATCCATTTTATTAATAGTAATATTGATGCTATTTTGAAATTATGTTCTTCATATGATTACAAGAAGCAATGTCTATTATTGGTGTTTTAGATTTTCAATGCAAAAAAAAAAAAGATACAATTATAAATCAACTAACTACTAAAACCACAATAATGGCCAAGTGGGGGGGTGCATGCCTGTAATGGTAGCACTGGGGAGGCCAAGGCAGGAGGACCACCATGGGTTCGAGGCCAGCCTGGGTTGCATAGTGAGTTCAAGGCCATCATGAACTACATAAAAGACAGGGCTCAAAAAAATAATAATAATAATTTTAGAATTGAATTGGGAACGTAAGTATGAACCCATTATTTTCTGCATTTATTTTTAATTGACCAGTGCAACTGGTATACATTTAGAGCATGTAACATGACAAGTCATATCACTAAATTAAACTAATTATTATAAGCATTACACAAAGATACTTAAAATCTACTTTCAACAATTTTCAAATATACAGTACATCCCACTGTTTTTCAAATTACAGATATCTTTTAGTGTCTAATTTTCATTACCCAAAACTTTTAATATCAAAATTTTAAAACTACAGAGACCACTGAAAAGGTCTACAAACACTGCCAGTCTAGTACCGATAAATATTTCAAGCGCCAGGATTCCGGCATCTAACGAACACCCATGGAGAGGAACTGAGGCTGTCGGCAAAGTGCCTGCCTGAAGCGTGGAACAAGGAAGCCACGAGACGAGCCTGCACATCCTCTGGGGCACCCCGATATTAACAGAGACGCATTAATGGGCAGAGTAGCCAATTACAAGGGGCTGTCACTGGCTCACATTTTACTAAACTGAACATAAGGCAAGGGGAACATTAAAAGGATAAATATAATTCATCAAAGCATTCAATTCATAAAAATCCAGTAACACATAAGAATATTTTTAAAGCAAAACATTCACTTGCCACCACTTATTGAACCGATTACAACCAATTTCTTACTTTGAAAGAGGGAATGAAGGAGTAACCAACTCAATATTTGACCTGTCTCTCCACGGAACTGTATTCCATGGCACCAGTGAGTCCCAGCACAAGAAGAGCTGTTTAATCAAGTCAGCTAATACAGAGGAAGAATTAGAAAAAGCATAGCTCTGCCGATTACCGACTCAAGCAAGGTTAAGTGCACTAATGTTAGGACGACAGAGAAATGAACATTTACACAGTGCGTTGTCAAAGTGAAACCACAGGACCAATCTCGAGTTGCAAGGGGGGAGACGGAGCAGACTGCCAGCCGCTCCACCTAGTGACGCTGTGAGCGTCACTAACACGCAGCTCTTCCCAGGTCAGAACAAAGCACATCCTGCTCCCCTGTCATCAGGCCCTCAGCGTGTGTGCTCTGTGGACCTCAGACCCAATCACCCGAGCCGGGAGGCCCAGCGGGCAGAGCAGCCCACTGCAAGTCCTTGGTGGAGGAGGCGCTCAGACGAATCTGAAGGGGAAGCGTTTCATGCGGCAACGGCAGGGCAGTATCATGCCCCCTGAATCCTTGAGATTACATGAATTCTTAAATTTGTTTTTAGTTTTTAGAGAGAGTACCAATTAGAATTAAAACAAAAGTTACAAGTGATACAGAATTTCACTGAACAAAGTCACATGAATTTCACAGTATGTCTTATAATACATATTTTAAGGACTACAATGACAAGTTGGAAGAGATGACCCTGGAGTGGATCCTAATTGGAGCAGAGAAAATACAAGCGACAATGTGGGGACAACGGGGCTAACATAAACAAAGTAGCAGAGGACACTAAAGACTTTTTAGGAGCAGCCATATTATCCTGGCCACACGGGACAAAGCTTCTGTTCTCCACAGCTGTACCCCAGCAGAGTTAGAGACAGCCTCCTCACACTGTCTAAATTTGCCTGGCCATGCCTCAGCATCAGAAGGGTGAATTTAAAAGAACTGAGGCTTATCTCCACTGAAAGAGACAAAGCATACAAACTAATGAAACCCTGCAAGACGGATAACGTACAACGGTTCAAAAACGACAACAATTTTATTTTCACATCGGATGTTATTGGTGCGTTTTGAACATACATGACGGCCACATTTATCACAGCACATCGGACCTGGCTGTGCTACAACTTAGTTTTCCCCTTCCCTCCCCTTAGGCCCTCTCCCCCATTTTCAAAGCTTTGCTCCCATTTTTTTCATTTTTCTCTCTACTTTCTCCTCTTTCCTTTCACCTTCCCTCTCCTTGTTCCCCTTCCCATTTGCACGCTTTGGTCCTTATTCATGCTTTTGGTTCCTCACACCAGAAAACAATGTGGGATTTACACACGTGTGTCCAATTTATTTCACTTAAGAGTATGCTCTCGGGCTTGGGCGATGGTTGGCACCTGCCTGGAAAGGCTGAGGTCCTAAGCTCAATCCCCAGTACCAAAAAAAAAAAAAAAAGCCTATGGACTCACAGTGCATCCACTTTTCTAGAACCCTCCACACTGACGTCCACAGAGCGTGCGCCAGCCTACACTCGCACCAGAAGTAGGGAGGGCTCCCTGCTCCCCACAGCCTCTCCAGCATTTGTCATTGGGTGATTTCTTTTTTTTTTTTTTTAAATTTTATTTTATTTATTTGTTTGCTTGTTTTTTTATTTACTTATTTCATGGCTGGCTCAGCCTGCCCTGGTGGTGGGGCTGGCGCAGCATGTGGTGCCAGGGATCGAACCGCAGTCCCTGCAGTTGCCTGAGCTTTCCTAAGCAGGCGCTTTAGACCACTGAACCATCTTGCCGGCCCCTGGGTGATTTCTTGATGACAGCCGTTCTTTCTGGCCTAACATGGTATCCCAGTGCTGTTTTAATTTCTACTGGGGAGAGTTGCTCTCACGGCTTCCCCCAGGGCGGCCAGCGACTCTCCCTGCGAGACACACGGTCCTCCGTGTGAGGTCTCCAGCCTGCAGCACAGACCTGCTGGAAAGGCGTCAGAATCCCCATCCCTCTGGGTGAGTCCCCTGCACACTGGGTCTGAGTCTGCGACCACAGGTGGAGCCCAGTAGCCTTTGCTTCCCCAAGTACTACAGGTGACTGTGAGGCATGGCCGAGGTTCTCAGGCCCCTGAAGCACCGAAACACACACGAGCTTGCTTTCCTTTCTCCTGGCCAAGTTCTCGGAACATCCCTAATACCGCGAATGGACATCTCGCTGTGCTGAATCACCCCCCACACCCATGGGTGGCTCCGCCCAACACCGCCCCCAAACTCAAGTCAACCACACCGTGCAAAGCTTGACAGCAGCAACGAAAATGTAATTTCGCCAGGGGAAGAGTGACTGTTGGCCCTTCTAATTCTACTAAGACACCTTCACCTTCGCATGAGATTTTCAAAGACCACCTTGCCATCCGCCACCCACTGCCCTTCAAACCCAGCCTCCGCATAAGAGATGTCGCCGCCTTTGAAAGCAGCTCACTCTCGTCTCAGTCGTCCAGCTACAGTTTTTAAATTTACGAATTTGTCAGTATGTGTTTACGTATGTCACATTAAACAAAAGTAGAAAAGTTCTCACTGGAAGAAAATGTGCAATGTAGACTTACAAGTTCCATGTTGCACAGGAATTTTTAAAAAAGCCAAATGTCCTTGTGCGGGCACAGGCAGGGCACAGGCAGGACACAGCTCCTGACCGCTCGCCCTAACTGCGAAGAGCCGGGAAAGAGGACGCGTCCTCCTCCTGCGGTGGAAAGGAAGCCAGCTCCCGGGGGACCAGCTCTGCACCGCACGGAGTCCCCGCTCGCCAGAAGCCAGGACCTGTCACTAACCGCCCTGAGCCCCAGTCGTGCTCTACAAAATAAAGACAGAAAATAGCACTAGAACAATCACTGTGAAAATACAGAAAAATGTGCCTGGTGCACCAGGCATACGTGTCTAACGTACAATAAGCTTTTGGTAAGTGTTATTTCTCCGTGCCTTCTACACACCAGTCTTAACATGAAGCGCTTACACCAGAGGTAACGATGCTCATCAGAGAAGTGCAGGCGAAGTCCTAGCGCGCCAAAGTGTCCAACACGCTGAGGGCTTCGCCTAAGCGCTGGGAACAGGTGACGGAGCGCCCTCGGCACAATTTATAGAATGTGTCTTGCCTCTTTCCGATGCAACTGCAGTTTTTAACACGGGTCAGGCACACAAGGGCCAGGGTGCCCCCTGCTGTCCAGGACTGAGACCCGCAGGCTACCCTCAGTTCCTGGCTCCCGAGCAGAGGTTTCATAAGTCGTACATTTTTTCTTTCTTTCTCTTTTTCTTTCTTTCTTTTCTTTCTTTCTTTCTTTTTCTTTCTTTCTTCCTTCCTTCTTTCTTTCTTCTTTTTCTTTCTTCCTTCTTTCTTTGCCAGCTCAGCCCGCCCTGTGAGCGGAGGTTTCATAAATCGTACGCTTGCTTGCTTGCTTGCTTGCTTGCTTGCTTGCTTTCTTTCTTTCTTTCTTTCTTTCTTTCTTTCTTTCTTTCTTTCTTTCTTGGCAGCTCAGCCCACCCTGTGAGCAGAGGTTTCATAAGTTGTACATTTTCTTTCTTTCTTTCTTCCTTTCTTTTTCTTTCTTTCTTTCTTTCTTGGCCAGCTCAGCCCACCCTGTGGTGGGCCTGGCGCAGCATGTGGCACCGGGGATCAAACCGCAGTCCCCTGCACTTATCTAAGCTTGCCTAAGCAGGCGCTTTAGACCGCTGAGCTATCTTGCCAGCTCTATAAGTTGTACATGGTTTGTTCTGTGCTGAGGCAACGGCAGAGGTTGAATGACTTGGCCAATGTCCAAGTGGAACTGGAACCTTAAGCTGCCTTTGTCACCCAGTTTCCTGAAATAACTACGGGAGGCAGTGGTGCTGTAAAAGCAGCACAGGCAGGCACACGAAAAGGAAGCCACCCCGGTGTCGGTAACGGCTCTTTCCAGGACACAGCCCGGTAGAGGATGCTTCTCTCCTTCACCACAAGAGGAGACACAAACCTGTGAGAATGTGCCCAAGGAGGAACAAGGGAAAATGCCATTTTAATAGAATTTATTGTGGCAAACATAGTTATTTGGATTTCTAAACTACTCAGAACAAAGTTCACATCTAGAAAAACTGGTAGCAATGTGACTGCTGCTGTCTCAACACAGCGCCTGGCCCACACTGGCTGTGCATGCGACACACCACTGCATCGCTGCTCCACTGTCCCCTGAGCACGTTTTTCTAACACCAGTCTTGCAGCAAGGGCGCTCCTGGGGCTCCGAGAGCCTGTGTACTTTACCCAAAGGGAACCTGCTCATAAAGAGAGATCAAGTGGAATGCTTCTCACCTCCAGAGTCCTGCGTCTGACAAAGCTCAGATCAGTGCTCTGCCCATGATAACTCGCTATAAGCCGGTGTGGTAGTGAGTGCCAATAATCCCAAGCAGCCTGAGGGAGTGGCCCAAAGCTTAAGGCTGGTAAGCATTGAGTTCAAGGCTGTTGGAGCCACAACAAAACGCTGCCTCAGGTCACCCTCAGCAGCAGCAGCAGCAGCAGCAGCAGCAGCACCTCTGCAGCAGACAGGGTCTAGTCGTGAGCTTCAGCCTTTGGTGGGAGACACTTGAGTGTCGTTCCCCTAACTTTGCAAGATGATGGACAAAGCCACCAGCCATTTATTGGCAGGTCCACTAAAAAATATTCTAAATGACAGTGGCTCAGTGGCCATTGCTGTATTACTATTTAACTCACTTCATTAAGTCGCTGATTAAAAATAAAATGACGTTAACTTTTTTGCATTAGTCTTTGGCTTCAGAAAACTCAGCCTACAGTTAGGCACCCAGACAGACAGCAGCTAATAGAAATTTTACTCAAGACAGGAGAAGGCTGTTCTAAAACAAAAAAAAAAATGGACTCGCACTCAACCAAGCGAAAGCCCTCTCTCCCCCACTGGACACCCCTGCCCTGCATGTTCAGCAGGCATAGCATACGTTCTATTACAGCGCTCAGATAGAGCCCAAGATGTCCCTGCTGGGCTGGATCTCCCCCAACGGGTGACCGCCATCACCCCAGATGGCCACAGGAAAGGGCCTGGAAGCACAGGGAGCCCAGGCATGGCCTCTCAGGGCAGGCAGGGCCTGCTGAGGTGTCCCCCTCTAGGGTCCTCCCAGGCTAGAGCAAGGCTGCAGAGCAATGCTGTACGTACCTTACAAGCCAAATAATCTGCTGGGCAGCAAATGATTTCCTCATTATACCTTAAGAAAGTTGCTTAATGTTCTGGGAACACAGGAAGAGCTAGAGACTAAATTTAAAGACTCGCATGGGAAACAGTAAGCTCTGGTGACAATGTCATGGTGGCAGGGGAATGACGGCATGTCTCTCCAAGAGGATGAGGCTGAGGGACAGAAACTGCCCTTCCCTTGTCCTCCGTGTACGCCCACGGTCTGCTTTCCACTCTGGTCTGTTCTGATCTCCTCTGGTGCTGGTGCTGGTGCCGGTACTGGTGCTGGTGCTGGTGCTGGTACCGGTGCCAGTGGCGGGGGTGGACCCCAGCCTTCCCGGCGCCAAGCACGTGCTCCGCCGCTGAGCTGCAGCCCAGCCAGTGTCCACTCTAACCCAGCCGGAGTCTCTTCAGAACCAAGGGGAGCTAACCACCTACCTTTTAAAGCAACACACACTACTCTTCTTCAAATACACCTTAGTTCTTGCTGGCAGGAGCTACAGCTGCATTGCCCCCCCCCACCCCCTTCTGCATGACTTTCTATAATATGCCTAAATCTTCAAAAGGGAACACACAGAAATAAACGTTGATGTAAGGGAGAAATACAATGGGGAAGAGGAAGAAGTCGTCCAGGAAAGTGCATGGTGGAAGAAACTGGCCATGCAGCCTCCTCCGTAAATGGGTAGTTTGAAGGGCAAGACAACAGTTAGTACACTATCTTTTTTTTTTTAGGTTTATTTTATTTTCTTAAACCACATTTATTTGTGTTATGGCCGGCTCAGCCTTCCCTGGGGGGTGGGGGGCGGCGCAGCATGTGGAGCCTGGGATCGAGCCACGGTCCCTGTGGTGGCCTCAACTTCCCGACATACGCACTTTAGACCGCTGAGCTATCTCACCAACCCAGTACAGTGTCTTTATACAAGAAAAAATAACTTACATAATTACTAAATGGACATATTTCTAAATCACTGGTTCTCTGTATTATTGGGCCTGCGGTCCCCTTCTTAGTGTTCATTTTTATGCATATGTAATATTTTAGTGTATTTTAAAATAGGTGAGAAATTATAAATTCAATAGTGGTTAAATATCATCTAATTACACTTTTTAAAAACTAGTGTCTGCTTGATGGGAAAATGGATTCAAACCCCGCCCAATAACTCCTCGGTTCAGGAACCTTCTTTAGACCAAGGACAGTGGCCCCAGCGGGGAGCCCATCCCAGCCTGCCCAGTGCTTCCAAGCAGGAAACAGAAACACACACACACACACACACCCCACCCCACTGCTAGGATGCAGCTGAGACAGCTTTCCCAGGAACAGCTCAAGTTCACACAGGCCAAGAAATAGCGGGCTATGCCAGCGGCAGGTCTCAGTTTTGCTGGAAGACTTCACCCACTGGATAAGCAGCCTTGGAAGACGAGCGTGAGTCTGGTGCCTTCCCGCCCCACCAGGAGAACCTGCCACATGAAGCACCACGGATGTGACTAAACGCACCAATTGCAGGAAACGCTGTGCCGTCAGGGGGCGCTGTTGCATCAGAAGTCAGACGGAGAAACTACTAAGCTTTAGTCAGATACATAAAGTTTAGGATATTTGGGGAATTTAGCTCTTAAGCCAGATTCTTGCATAAAACACTGGGACATGGAGCTCCGACTGTTTTGGAGCTTTTTTTCCTAACTAAAAGTACATACACTGTTGACATCATTGAACTATGGCAATCATCAGGGAGCGGCGGACTGTCTGTCTGACTGTCCCTCAATAACCCAAGGCCTACATGCCAAGTTGCTCAGTTATGCAGGCTGAGCACAAACTCATGATCCTCCTGCCTCAGCCTCCCAGAGTGCTGGGGTTACAGGGTACCACCACGCCCAACTTCATGCCCTTTCTTTTTGAAGTCAAGGTCCAAATTGCATGCTGTTGAGAGTCAGGACAATAGTGAACACCACGGGGAGCAAGTCACTTGCAGGGGGCAAGGCGGTCCTGAAGTTAGAATGGCACATTTTTCTATAGTTCAACATAATAGTTACAGATTTGTGAGCATTCAAAATTTCACTTAGTGGGCCAGGGATATAGCTCAGCAGCATAAGCGCCTGTCTGGCAAGTACAAGGTTCAGAGTTCGAGCCCTGGTACCACAAAAAAAAGAAAGAGAAAAAGAGAAAAAGATTTCACTTAGCTAGAATGCTACAATGTTTGTGCTATGCTTACATTTCTATCCCACTACATGACCATTTGGATATTTTATTGTTCTACATCAGATCGAGATTAAACCTCTCATTTTAAAATATGTACGTAGTCGTCACCAAATGGCCAGCATTAAGGGAAGAGCTAACGTACAATTCCATCTCTTAAATTCCAAACTAACGAAAAGGATGAGCATCCTGACTACAGCCACAGGCGGTGCAGCTACAAGCTACACACAAAGTGCTGCAGAAGTCCAGAAGCAAAGGAAGAGCCAGATGTGGTGGCACACACCTGTAAACTTAGCACTCGGGAGGCTGGGGCAGGAGGACAGCCACAACTCTGAGGCCAGTCCAGCATACAGTGTGTTCAGACCCAGCCTGGAACACACCGCAGGGCCCTGTCTCAAACAAGGCCAGAGTACTTCCTACCGGGGAAAATCACAGACAGCATTGCCAAGGAGACCGCATGGGAGCTGCATACGGATGCCCAAGAAGAATTTTCTCAAGTACAAGAGACAGAAAAGCATTTCAAGCAAAGGGAGCCAAAGTGTTATTAGGGTTGAGATCTAAAATGCCCTCTAGGGCCAACGAGATAGCTCAGTGGACTAAGAACCTGCTCAGGCCAGTCCCCGGGCACAGTGAGCTCGCCACCAAGACTGGGCATGGTGGCACAAGCCTGCAATCCCAGCATTGGGAAGGCTAAAATCAGGAGGATCACTGCAAGTCTGAGCTGCGTAGTCAGACCCTGTATCAAACACATACACACATACATACATACATACATACTTACATACATGCCCCCTAAAAGTCTCACATGTTTGGAAGGTGACCGGTAACAGGAGTATGCAGAAGTGTCTAAGTTCAGAAGCTAAATGTGCTACTAGCGGGTCAGGCCTGTGGCGCGGGTCACCAAGGCATGCCTTGCAAGGGCACGGCCTTGTCCCTGGTTCTTCCTTTCCCTTACTCTCGGCCTCCCGGCTGCCCCTGGGGTGAGCACTGTTCTTAACCGGCATTTCTGTCTCACACCAGCCAACCAGACTGAACGGGCGAGAAAGTACACAGCCAATGAGCCTCTCTCCCTTCAGGATGTAGGCAGCGGGGATTTTGTCCCAGTGAAGAGAAAGTGACCAA
>PVKN010043149.1:0-10278 GCA_004027915.1 Capromys pilorides | reverse complement strand
AGGTGTTTATCGAAGTGTGCAAACCTCCATACAGATGTTCCCAGCTGCTGTCTGCATCATTTCCAGTGTTTCAATTTAACCAGGTATCCTTCAGCAAGTGAATAGAATAGATAATTCCATTCTGCTTGTCCAGACAAAGGAACATAATTAGGCTATGAGAGCCTTGGATATTACATTTGCAAACCCAAGTGACTGAAGCCAACCTGGAATCTGTAGACTCCTCTATTCTGAAAATAGGCACAAAAATAAACAGAAATGTCCCCAAGTAAAGAACCACGAGAATATGTGGCTGGGAGTGTAGCTCAGCAGTAGATCAGTGGCCTAATGTGGGGGAGCCCAGGCATCCATTCAAGCATGGTATAAAGGAAAGGCAGGATCTGAAGGGTAGCACGTTATTTTGGTGCTTGAGATCCTCAGCCTATCCTCATTTACATGAGTCAATCCACTGGATTTTCTTTTACAACCACTGTAAAATTTGAGGGAAAAGTTGAAAGCCAAGCTGGGTGTGGTGGTGCAGGCCTATAATCCCATCCACCTTGGAGAGTGAGACAGGAGGATTGTATGCTTGAAGTTAGTCTGGACAGCCTAATTATTCAGTGAGACCCTGGTTCAAAAAGGCACATTGCAAAGTGAATAGCAAGAGACAGATGGGCAGGGAATGGAATGTAGGCAGAATTTATTTTTATTTCTTGTGTATTTATTAGATGGCCTCACTACACTGATCAGACTTAATGATTCTCCTGTTTTCAGCCTCCCAAGTACTGCGATCAGAGGCACTCCCACCAGTCATGTCTCATTCACTCTCTGAGCACCCCCTGGGGGCAGGACTTGCACAACCTACCTGGGGATCAAACTCCAACAGCTGGGCTCTGCCTAAGCAGGTGCTTTAATCTGCTGAGCTATCTGGCTGGCCCTGTAGGCAGAATTAAGATGTATTCTGTGCATATTCCTCATGATGAATGTCACCATTAAGTACTGAAAATATGTAAAAATAAAAATAAAAAGGAGAGAACAGATATTGCAGCATAAAGAACCTGAATTTGATTCCTTATACTAATAAAAGTGGAAAATGATTCCATGCCCAAGTAGAACATAATCATTATTCATGGAAAACATACATAAAAAGTAAAAAACAAAGTCATCAATGAATTAAGAAAAATCAAGTCACTGATCCATTATAAAACAATTTCCATTAAGACTGCCTTTACTTTCCAGCTATGTATCTATTCTCCTTCGAGATATGTTTTCACTAAGTGATAATGTCTGATCATAAATGTGCAGTGAGCCTCCAAACCCAAAATGACTTCCTATTGAATTGTTCTTTTATTCCTAAAAGTTAAACTTCATAAACATTTTGGAATTAGGTATAGGGGACTACAGAGATAGCTCAGCGGCATAAGTGTCCGCCTGGCAAGCACAAGGTCTTGAGTTTGATGCCCAGGTCCAACAAAAATAAAAACATAAAATAAAATAAAACAGGGGAGTAACACGCACATTTTCATTACTTCCCTTGTCACCTAGTACACAATACCGAACACTAACATTTTAAAAAGGAAAGATTTATTTTCTTTTACATTTTAGTTCATAAGCTGGCGTGGATGAGGTATACAGCACAGGAGAAATAGTTCACCACCTGGCTATGGGAAACAGACAGAAATTAATAGATGAGAGAGGAAGACAGAGTTTTTTGGGTCACAACCCCAGTGACCTCTTTCCAGGCTTCAAGCAACAACCTCACGTAATCCACTCATCTCCCCAAAGCCTGAGCTTAGAGTTCAGGAGCCTTTGTTGGAATATTTAGATTAAGAAAATACAATATCCAAGTTGGGGACAAACACAACTGTAGTACCTAATGTCACTTCACTAGTAATATTCCTTTGTGACTTCCCACTGGAATCTATTCTGTAGAACAGACCTATCCTGAACGTTCCACAGGACTGGACCCAGATCTAGACCCTAAGACATGGTCTCATGGCCATTAAGATCATTGCCAGTTCAGCACAGACATGGAGAAATGGCTTAGTGTGAGCCATCTTTGGTGGAATATTGGACTCATATCTCTCCAAGGGAGCAGTTTACACCTGCTGGGTTAACTGGCTCTGTCCAACAGTTAGGTACAGCAGGGCATGAAGGCTGCTCTGTGAGAATTGATTCCCATAGCAACTGAAAGTCTTCAGCCAGTGGCTCAGGGCAGGCAAGATGGTAACCAGTTGGGAATCTTTGAGGTCACCACTTTGTATAGCAGAACCTGGAAAATTTAAGATTGAATGTTTTAATTGAAATCCCCAACAGACACTTGAGCTGGTTTGTTCCTGTACGTTGTGTTTCATGTTTCACGTCAGATTCCTTCAGAGGCCTTGGCCTCAAGGAGAAGACCTCCAAAAGGATTTGGCTCCTGCAGAGAAAGAAAATGTATTTTATATGAAAGGTTGTAATGAGTACATGTATGGGAGTGATCTCCAGACAGTAGAGCCAGATTATCCTTAACATTTCTCTAAGAATTTGATGATAGCTGAGATGCTGTGTATTGGGCATTGATCCATCACCATCAATTGTGTAAGTTGCTAAGTCCCTGTTCTCTCCTGTGCTAAGGAGAAAGATGCAGCTCTAGAAAGATGATTTCTGTGGGTAACTTTCAAGAAGACTGAACTTAAGCATGTCTAGCACTCAAGCTTGCCATGTGTCTTCAGTAAAGCCTGTGTCCCTCTTCCCAGACCTGCACTCCTGTTCCAGGTTCCTGCAATTCTCATCTCCTCATTGTCCTCCGTTAAACACTCTTAAGGCTTTGCTAACTTCTCACCAAAGTCTTATGCACACATTTGTAATGGATTTCAGCAGGGACTGGATCCTGGGTGTGGTGCCTGAATTAGTCCTATGGTGAGATTTGCTGGGATGCAGGTGATGGCATTAATGAAGAGGGAAACAACAGCCTGCAGGTGAGTAGCACCAAGCAATAGTGTTGTGCCTATGAATGGGTTTTAAGGAGAAACTCGAAGACAATTTACTGCTTTCTCTGTACTGTGCAATGGACTGCCTCCCCTCTTCAATTCCTGGAGCCAGATGTTTATGGAATGAAACCTGTATAAATTGTGAGCTTAAAATTAAAAAAAAAAATAATTCTTTAACTTACCAGTATTGAGTATTTTGTCCTAGAAAGGAGAATGTGACTCTGGGAAGCAATGAACAACCTTTCCTTAAGAAGAACATGGAAAACAGATTGCTGATCAATAAGCATGTATGTGACTTGATGCTGCATTATGCTCATTCTCCCCTTTTCCTGGCTCCTTACCTAGACTTGCTTCCTAATGAAGAAATCTCACTTGCCCTCCTTTTTTTTTTCCCTGACTTCTGACTCTCTGAACATGGATCATGCTCCATACCTCCTATTCCAGTTAATCCCTGCCTTTAAAGGAAGGAAATGGGAAACATATTTTTTTTTTTTTTGCTATGTCAGCCTTCCTGGGGGTGGGGCTGGAACAGCATGTGGTGCCAGGGATTGAACCGTGGTCACTGTGGTTGCCTAACCTTGTCTAAGCAGGCATTTTAGACTGCTGAGCCTTCTCACTGGCCTACAAATGGGAAACCTTGTGATGATCTAGGTCACAGTGTTTTTAAACTTCCTTTTATCTTCACTAGGACAGGATTTGGACTCTGAGGCGCTCTGTTAGTAGTTACTGTACCAGTGAATTTGCAGGCAAGCTCACCTCCTACTCTCCTGATGATCTTACTCAAGGCTCCATGCACCAAGAAGATGTCATCCATATGAATCTCCTAGAGACTCTGCAGCTATCCTAAGTGAAAAGCTTAGATGTAGGGATACTGCTTAGGAGGTGATGAGTTAGGAACTCTAAACACAGAGACACTTCTGCTGGTTCACGGCTGATGTCTGGTTAGGAGATACTGCACAAAATAAAAGGCATTAGTGTAATTCTGATTGTGGGTAGAACCACTTTATTTCTTTCTGGAATTTAGGTTCACAGGAAGCTGCCTGATCTATCACTGTGACTAAGAGTAAAAGAAGTTTAGGTTTAGGGTTGAACGTCTGGGAGAAATGCAAGATTGGCTTGAGAGTTGAAAATCCCTTCAGATCATGATGTGATTGAACATACCTGTAATCCTTGTGCTTGAGAGGTTTATTCAGGATGATCGCCATGAGCAGCAAATACACAATGACTTCAAAACCAGTTCAAAATAGAATAAAATCCTCTCCCTCAATGGGAAAAAACTCATCAAGATCACAGAATTGGTTGGAACATAGACTGAAGTGAATATGGATTTTAATATTTGAAAAAAAAAAAAAAAACTTTGTCGACAAACCCTAAGCTGCTGGCTGCCTAACCCCTATCCTCATAGAAGCCACAATGAGCCCTGGACACATTCTGGTGTCTGGTGACTCCTGTCCGCACTCCCAGCTTTGCTCAAGGCTTGCACAGCTGTGACCCACTTCCTCCACATTTGCAAAAGCCACCCTGACCCCAGAACAGCTGCTATGAGCCCTGGTAAACTTTGGGCACTTCAACATTGTCAAAACAAATGAGCAATAGGCATTATCAGATAACTGTCCCATCCATAACAAATCCAAGAGATAAGTAACTATCCTGTATTTCTTAAATGATAGTATTATTTGAGCGAACAACACCACAAACCTACTGAAGATATAAAATCAAAGATAATTTCTGAAAAAAAAAAGATAATCTCTCAGGTAAAAAAAAAGAAAGAAAAAATCATGTAGAAATTCCTTAATGCATCTACAAGAGTCATACATAAATAAAAAGACAATAAAACGTGAAGGAAACATTGAGTAACAAATGGAGGAATGAATTACCAGAGACATGTGATAACACAAATCTGTAATCACAGCACTTGGAAAACTTTAGCTGGGGAATTGTTATGGGTTTGATTTCAAACTGGGAAGCAAGTGAGGTCCAGGAAACCCTGAAATGTGTAGCAAGCCACTGTCTCAAAAAGACAAGAAAAGGGAAAGCCAGATAGCTCAGCAGACTAAAGCATGTGCTTCAGCAGAATTCAGTGGCCAGAGTTCAGTCCCCATTGTGCCATATCAGCCCCACCTTTGGGGCATGCTGAGACAGTGGTTGAGACTGGACTTGGAAGCCACTGTCTATAATTCCAGCACTTGGGAGGCCGAGAACAGGAGAATGACTATGAGTCTGATCTATGTAGTGAGATCATGTACACCCTATAGAGCCTCTCCTAATTTCATAAAAAGGACCAAAAAAAAAAAAAATAGAATCAATTAAAAGAGATTCAAAGAGATATCCAGTAAATTATGTATTCTACTTAATGCTAGAAAAACTGCTTAGGTGAGACACCATGCCCAGTCTCAATTGCTGTCTCAACATGCCCCGGGTGTGGGGCTGGCATGGCAGGCTCAGGAGTGGAACCCTTGGCTCTTAAGCCTGCTTACTTGCACTTTAATTCACTGAGCTATTTGCCTAGCTTTCATTTCTCATTTTTAAAATATGTTTGTGTCCTCTAAAGAAAACCCTTTACATTTGTTCCTCACAAAGTGCTGATACAACAGGCTTGAAGCACAATTCCTGGCTTACAAAATCATCTCTTGCAGGAAATTAATGAGCATAATTTTTTTTTCTTAGAGGAAATATAAGGTTGGTCTCCATTGATTCTCTTTTTTTTTTTTTTTTCCGGGCTGTCTCACAATGTAGGACAGGATGGCCTTGAACTTAGCACTTTCCTAGGCTGACTTTGGGCACATGGCAATCTTATGCCTCAGCCTCCTTAGTGCTGGGGGTATGGGTGTGGGCCCCCATGATTGGTTCTCTGGTTGTATTTTCAATTGATGAATATATAGCCTTGTTTCATCATCAAAGACAACTTATTTTATGCACATTTGTGAAATAATCACTAGATTTGTAATTCCTAGCAGAATAAAGCTTTTCTACTGCCCATATCTTCACTGCAAAGTACTTCCCATGCTTCTTGTCCTTAGGAACATGACTCTGTGTGGAGCACAGCACCTGGGAACTATCTGGATTTCAGTGGTGCTGAGGATCAAACAATGAACAATTGCCACTGAGCTACACTCTAGAGTGTGGACACTCAAGAAGTGAAATAAAAAAAAAAAAGTGCACTCAACTGAACATGCTGTTTCTTGGCATGAGATCCAGAAAGCACTGGAAGAAGTCAACCTCGTTGAAGCTCAGCAAGAAACACACAGAAGTGGCAGCTGGCCATTGAAATTCATCTACCTCTCTGCATACAGGTACACATTGCTGGCTGCTGTGCCACCAGTACTGACTTAGTACATTACACATAAGTTTTTACAAATAAGTCAGCATGTGGTAAAATTTGAAACTCCAGGTTCATAGGCTGCATGTGTTGACTAAACATACAATGGTCAGACTGAGTCACTGAGCACATCCTATATTACCATAAGCATAGTGCTCTTTTAGAATTTATAAAATAAAAGAATGCAAATATTGTAAAAGTACTGGAATATGATACAAAATCAACAAATGCTTGGAGATTTCTCTAAATGTCCATGGCTTAATGACCCATATGTACTCAAGCCTAAAGGTTATGGATGTTCACTCTGGGGGACAACCACTTAGCAAGCATCATTCCTAGATTGATAAGAGAGGAAGGAAAGAAACACAAATCAATGGCCATTGGGACTAGGCCTGTAACTTTCCTATGAAGAACATGGTTATAACATTAGGAACAAAAATAAATAAACAATTAATTAAATGCCATTTCTTTGCCACATAATTGCAAGGACCTTTAATCTGAATGGATTTATGACACTATTTATTGTTGTCTCTGAGAGGTCTGAGAAAATGCCATTCATTAACACTGATATTCTGCAGCAGGCTAAGATGCAAATCTTTTCTAGTCACTGCTTTATAGAACAACAAACTTTTGAAAATATAGGAGTGAAGCCAGCTTTCTAATTCTATAGACCACCTATTGTCTCTTACCCTCTTTGAATGCAACTAAACTGTTGTTTTGGTTTATTTTCTCTCATTTCTGGGACAAAATACCCAATATCCCAAATTAAGGAAGCAAAGGTTCATCTAGCTCAAAGTTTGTGCAGGTTTTAGTCACATGTGGCTGGCTCCAAGGAACATGGCAGAGGACAGTACTTCATAGCGATGGAATACAATGAAACAGCAAGTGCAAATGGGAAGAGCAGTGCCAACAAAGAGTCCAGAGAGAAAGTCTGTCTCTTCTATGTTGCATTCAGGCACTCACATCCATATTCCCAGCAGTATTTAGATCCACAATCCCAGTGTTGGATCATGAACTAATCACAAACTCTCGATGTTCACTCCATAACTGCAAGAGGTTTTGTGGAGACAACTAGACACAAACCATAGCCACCAAGAGGTACCAGTCAGTGACTCATCAGCACATGGCTGGTGAGTGATGTCAACCTTCCAGAACATTCTAAAATAAATCTACCTTAAACCCTGCATGAAATGTGCAAGGTTTTCATTATTTGTTTTTAAGTTTATTGCAAATATCGTATGGCTATTAACCAGGCAACTCAAGGAAATGAAGAAGGAGTTATGCCACAACCAATCTGACACTTTATATGTGTCAACTCACATCTGTACACACCTTTGCATCCTGGAATATGCAATGCAAGGCTTTGAGCATTTGCAAGTGCTTCCCACTTAGCCAGGTCCTCAGTTCAACAAACATCTTAAGGAAAGTAACATAGAACAATCACCAATGTTTGGTCCCTGGGTGAGGGGTGGGACTGGGAAGGAGGGCACAGCTCCTCCCCTCCACTATGCCACCCACAGTTGGTAAGACAAGTTGCCTGATGTCTTGCATGACTACCATTATCCTCCTGTCAACTCCAACAAGACTACAGCTCTGCTGTCAGTGTGACCTTCAGTTTTCTCTACTACTTCAGATGCTGCTCTTGCTGCCTTTTCAATGTAGAAGAGCAGCAATTTGATGGAACTCAACTCAAGAGGCGGAAATACAAGGCATTGTTAGCCTCTCCAACACCCAGGCTAGCCTCCTAGAAGAACTCCTGGTTTCAGTGTTGTCCCTTCCCTGCATTGGACCAATCAAGGGCCTGTACTTGGGCCAATCACAGGCCTATAGTCATTATGTAAGTAGAATCCTAAAGCATGCCTCAGGTCTGTCTAGATAGGCTACGTTTATCCAGCAAACAGATGAATCTCCTGTGTAAACCTGCTGGTACAATCCAGTACCACAGTTTGGGCTTTAACTATGTCAAAGACAAAATTACAGTTTACCTGAACAAGTAATTGATTTTTTTTTCTGGTACTGCACAAAGACCCCATGCCATGCATGTTAAGGAAATTCTCCAGGTCTGGTGAAATAACTCAGTACATTGAAAGTGTCTGCTTATGCAGAGCACAGAGGTCTGGACCAGGGTTTGATTTTTGGCCTGTCATGCTGGCACTGCCCTTAGGGTGTTTGGAGACTTTGACTGAGACTGGGCATGTTTGCCAAGTGTGGTGGCACATACCTGTAATATGAGTAGTTGGGAGGCTGAGGCAGGAGAATCAGTGCGAGTTCGAAACCAGCCTGGGCTGCAAACGTGAGCTCAAGGCCAGTCTGAACTGCATGAGACCCTGTCTCAAAAAGACAAAAGAAGAAGAGAGCCTGGGCATGGTGGCTAAAACTGGTAATTCCAGCACTTGGGATGCTGACAAAGGAGAATCACTATGAGTCTGATCTATGTAGTGAGACCCTGTGGACTCATTAAAAAAAAAAAAAGAAAGAAAGAAAAGCTCTGTTGTTGTATTACATCACCAGGTCATTTTACTTATTTATTTGTTTGTTTGTTTAATTTATGTATTTATTTATTGATTGATTGGTGGTACCAGGGATCAAACTCAGGATGTTACACTTGCCAGGCAAGCATTTATTCCACTGAACTATCTCCCCAGATTTCAAAAGACCTTTGATTGGTGGTCTTGCTGGTTAGCTTAGTTGTTTAAGCACCTGCTTGACAAACCCAGTCAGGTACAGGGGACCCTGGTGTGATCCCCAGCTCTACATGCCACACCAGACCCACACTTAAGGCAGTCTGAGTCAGAATTTAAAAAAAAAAAAGGTCGTTCTCATAGCTCCTTGGACCAATGCGCCTGCTTAGGCACAGCACAGCAGCTGTGTTCAATCTCAGGCTTTCTGTGCCAGCCTTGCTTCTGGAGCTTGCTGAGATAGCAGTTGTGGCTGGGCATAGTGGCATGTAGCTCTAAACCCAGCATTTGGGAGGCTTAAAATAGCATAACTATGAGTCCATCTACGTGGTGAGAGCCTATAGACCCTGTACCAAATACAAATAAATAAACAAATAAATAAATAACCTGAATCCTTGTCTTTCAGCTGTTTCTAGAATTTCTCTGTTTCTACCTTCAGATTTTTGAATGCAAATAAACAAAAAAAATATGGTGTGGGGGATCAAACCCCTGTCCCTGTGCTTGCATAACCAGGTGTTTGGTCCACTGAGCTATTTCACTGACCCTACTCCTTTCAAAGAGAGATGCATGTTTACCACTGGAATTGCCCAGGCTGAACTTGATTTGTGATCACCTTGCCTAATCATTCCATAGTGCTTGGATTACAGGAATAAATACCACTCCATGTACTTTCCCTTCTTTTGTTGTTTTGTTTTGTTTTGTTTGAGATGAGACTGCTTCTTCTCAAACAAAATAAATACTTTGTCCAAAGTGCCTGGGACTCTGTCCTCTGGCCACAGCACGCTGAGACTGCACAGTGGTTTTAACACTGGAACTGAATCAAATGTTGGGTGCAGGAAACAGTCCTTTACAGGGACCATTCCCACCCAATTCAGGACCAGATTAATTATTATGCTTCCAAGTCATACCTCCGTTGACATATATTAATAAACCTTAATCTGCATGTAGAGTGAATCAATCACTTTTCCTGTCTCCTAAATTTTTCTGTTACAGCTTTCTGCAAACCAATCAGCATGGAGAAAGTCCCCAAAAGCACCAGGATTAACTGGGTGGAGAGAGAGGAACCAATTGGGACTTGGAGTGTGCTGGGAAGGGAGGATCTGGGTGGGTAAGGTGCGGCTAACAAGGTGGATAAAATAGGAGAGGAGCTGCTTAGTCCTCGAGTTTCCCGTGGTCCTGGTCTTGCCTGAATTCACAGAGCAGTGTTGCTGTAACCTGAGTCTGCACCAGGTGAGTCCCTGGCCTAGATGGGTCTCCCCATCTGCCCACCCACAGAGAAAAGAAATCAAAGATGGCACGGGAGGACTCATGACACTTCCAATCAATAGCTCGG
>PVKN010043148.1:0-10287 GCA_004027915.1 Capromys pilorides | reverse complement strand
TCCAGAAAGTTGAGAAATGGGATGCGGAATTTACTAATGCTTCATGATTTGCACATGCTATTTCCCTGGCCTCCAAAATGACTAGTAGTAGCCTGCTCTTTGTGAAGAAAATGTCCCCTGTAGGACACATGATAGTAATATCACCCTCAGTGGGATGAGGCTTCTTTCTGATACACTCTCGTTCAGTGATCAGCTGGCAAATACCTACCATTCGATCTTTTTAATAACCCATCTGTGCAATTTCAAGAAGGCAAGCACCTCTCCTAATATGCTGTAGTTAGTGAAAAATGGAACTAGGATTTGAACCCCGGCTTCTAGGATTTATGCCTCTAGTTGCTATGCGGTTCTCAGCAGCACAGCCCTATGGGCTTACTACACCTAGGTAACCAGAAAGAACTTCTGGGCCCCTTGCTGGTCATGCACTTGGCTCCACAGTGAGGGAGACTCTGCCCCCCCTCCCCCACTCCCGCCTAGGCTGGCTGCCTATGGGGAGCAGGGGAAGGGGCAGACCAATGAGCCGCTGCCGGGAGTGATGCCAGCTGCTCATGCTTGTGGATTACCTTAGCTCCACATCATGTCACGGAGACTTCAAACAGCTCCAGGGCTGAGCTTCTAGGCTCTGAGCACTGCCACAGAACCTCAGAAGGGTGGCCTTCAGGTATTCAACACTGACAAAAATTAAAACCAAGTACCTGAGCTTTGTTCTCTGCCCTATCTCTTGCCAGCAGTCTACCTCTGGGCAAATTAGCTCACTGCTTATGCTTCCATTTTCCTCATGGGGAGCATGGAGTTAAAATGTTCTCCTAAGAGGACAGCAGGGAATTTGATTGACAACACTTGGGAGGAGGTAAAAATTTGTCAGTGTGACTCATTGTTCAAAAATGAATGCTCCCAGTTTCTGGTCTTTTTTGACAGTGACAATATTGCTATAGTTTTATGCTTATTTTTCACCATACTGAGTGAAAAAAAAGTATACCTTAATTATCTCTAATAACTCCAGGTTGTGTCACTCATGCCCCATCTATGTCATATATGCTACATTTAAAAATTGTAAAAACATAAACTGACTGGAAATGCTCACATTTTCAACAGTTTTTAATGTTAAAATAACCAACTCTAATACATTTAATTTTTGAAAAAGTTGTAAAAACACTAGAAAAATCTTTGAATTCCAAATCATTTTCTTTGTTGTTTAAGGTACTTCAAATATAAAATCAATGCATGATTATTACAGACAATAAAAAATACATGTAAATGAGGAGAAAAACCTAAAGAGCATTCATGTTTCTACCTGCCTGGAGGCAACCACCATTAACTCTGTAGTATATGGAGTTTCCAAGGTCTTTTCTATGCATGTGTATAATTGTTGTATTTTGCTTTGTTTTGATTTCTGTCTTTTATAAATCAAGATTATACTATACCTGCAGTCATACAGGCTGTGTTTTTGCCTAATATTACAATGTGAGCTTATTTCCATTTCAATAGATACTTCTTTGTAACATCGCTTTAAAGCCAGTGCTACATTATTCCAGGCCTGCTTTCCCAAGCCTCGTGAGTGTACCATGATAAAGTATATTTAGCACTTGGGCCACTTAGAATTATTTTTCCTAACACAAAAAAGCACAGAGCAGGGGCAATTGATTTAAATGAATTAGAAATTAAGAAATACAGAGTGAAAAATATAAACATCTGAAAAGTAAGGTACTGAAAGAGTTCAAAATTCTTATAAAATTATCCCCTGGAGTTCTTGAAATTTACCAAAAGTTGATTAGAGGTATTTATTCTGTTTGACCACCTTGAAATTTTGACTGTTTTCATTTTACTTAACCAAATGTTTAACCTAGTGATCTTTGCCCTCCAACCTCAGTTAGGTTATTGCCTCATGAAAATGAAAGTAAATAATACACAGAAGCATCTGGAAGGTCCTCCTCCTCCTCCCTTCCTCCTCTCTTAGGAAACAGAGAATAAAATCACTTCAGGATTTGGACATGTTCTTTGCAACTGACTTCACTAGCTTTCCTATGTGCCATACTTTTTCCACAGCAGAAATGGGCCCTTTGTTTTCCGAAGGAGAGGAGACAAAGAAGTTCCTCACCATCCTTCAAAGAATTTTCGGAGATCTCATGTTCATCAGAGCACATTAGTGGAGACAGGGCACCAGGGCACGATCAGATGTGGTCCTTGCTTTGTACCACAGCCTGGGTGGGTGACACAGAGAGACCCTTACGATGGGAGTGGTCTGGTCACAGGCCAGAGTACTTGAGCTAGCCTGGTCCTGGAGACTAATTTGTGAATGGCCAGCTGGTGGCTCATCCTCCAGTCACACCTGTGTTCTGTGCCCACTGTAGGTCATTAATGCCATCGAACAGGACTATCGGCTGCCCCCTCCCATGGACTGCCCAGCTGCTCTCCATCAGCTCATGCTGGACTGTTGGCAGAAGGACCGGAATAGCCGGCCCCGCTTTGCAGAGATAGTCAACACCCTGGACAAGATGATCCGGAACCCGGCAAGTCTCAAGACTGTGGCAACCATCACCGCCGTGTGAGTGTACTGGGACCAAGTGGCTCCTAGATGTGGTGGTCTTGTGAGTGGGGACATGGTAGATAGCCTTTTATTCTCTTGAGACAGGGTGGTAGAGTTTATCCACTTGTCTCCATTACTCTTCTCTCACTGGGACAAAATACCTGACACCCAAAATTAAGGAAGGCAAGGTTTATTTAGCTCACAGTTAGTGGAGGTTTCCTTCCATACTCAGCTGGCTCCAAGGCAGAGTGGCACATGGCAGAGGGTAGCAGTTCATGGTGGTAGAGAACAGAAGGAGCATAAGGGAGGCGTAGTGGCAACAATGGCTACAGAGAGCAAGTGTGCCTCCTTTATGTGGCATTCAGGTTATCCGCCCCAGGCTGGGTGCAGTACCCATAACCCCTAATGCCAGCAACACTCACATTCATAATCACAAGCTAATCACAAACTCTAGAGGCCCGCCCCATGACTGCATGAGGCTCTGGGGGGACAACTAGACACAAACCATAGCACCACTAATGTAGAGTTCCAAGACTCTTGCCTTCCATCTTTAAAGTATTCCCTGCTGCAGCCTTCTTATGGACTGAGCATTCGGTTCTACAGTGGAGTAACTGAGCTGCACCTGCCCTGACTGCTGTGATCCCCTACTTCTGAAGGATCCTTCTTGCTGATGCCATCTTTCTATTAGCCACACAAGTCCTCTAGGCGAGGAGAGCTACATCTTGGAACTTCCACCAACAATATGTTGGCAGGGAAAGGCTGTGACTGTCATGTGACAAAGAAATACAAAGCAGCTGAGTCGCTTGTGAGTGCCCAGAACTTCTATCAGCTTCCTCCAGCTCTGCACTGCTTAGCTGCATTTGCTCTGCTAGCCCACTTAGTCATTCATCTTTCCAACCAAACTCTATTACATGGTGATAGACCAAACACTCCACCTAAATGCTAGTGCTACAGAGTGAGTAACACAGAGATGTTTCCTGCTCTCAAGGAGTTTAAAATAATTTAAAGGCAGCAGATATTAATCAGCTGATCATGAAAAGAAGTGCAAAATTAAAACCTTAATATCTGTTGTGGCAGGAGCAGTGCATGGGGCACTGAAAGCTTGTACCTTTAGTGGCTGCTAAAAGGTTTTCCTGATGAGTGTCATCTCGGCTCAGGGCTCAAGGACAGGATGCATTAAGTGCATAGGAAGAGGACGGGAGTAGAGAGACATAGTGTAGTGTGTGCAAAGGTCCTAGGGTGAGGCGCTGAGTGCCCAGGCCAGGTGCTGAGTGCAGTTGGGGGAGAACTGGGTGGGGCTGAGGGTAGCCAGGCAACTAAGGGCAAGACTGCTCAGAGCCTTTAGGCCACGGTAAGAATTTTGACGTGATCTTCAGAGTAGTGAGCATCTATTAAGGATTTTGAGGTATTTCATTACATCTGAGTTTTTAGCAGGACCATGTCTGCATTTTGAAAAAAAACCATGTGACTGCAAAGGGGACCTTATGTGGGGGAACTCTTCAAGAGTCATGATAGAGAAGGTAGTGTCTTAAGTCAGGGTATTAGCTTTACACAGAAGTAGACAACTTTGTGAGGCTGGGGAGGTAAAAATCATTGTTATGACTTAGTGAAGGATTGGAGGGGAAGCTGAAGAAATGTCAAGATGACGACCTGGTTTCCAGTTTAGATACCTAAGTGGCTGCCTTGAGAAGTCAGAGGTGGGCTTCTGTCCTCCATTTCCTTCATGTAACCAAGGATAATACAAGGAAGGAAAAAAAAAAATTGCCAGTTGATTTACAGAGGTTGTGGTGAACTAGACATAAATTTTTTAAAGATCTATATCTTTAGATGGTGAAGATCTTAGATTTTAGTTGGTAAAATAATTAAGTTGATATCCTTCCCTTCAATTGAATGGTGTTCCAACCCGCCTGCATATGTTTATGGGCCTCTGATAGTACCTGGAAACAAGGGGACTAGGCTCTTGATGGCAGTGAGGTAAGGGTCTCTAAGGAGGGGTGGCTCACCCAGGGTCTGCCTCATGGGCTAGGCTGCTCTACCCACATAGTCTGCCATCGGCCTGCATGCTGCAGTGCACCTAGGTGCACGCATCTCTTCTGCTATAGCATCACCTGCTCCTCTGTTTCACCAGGCCTTCCCAGCCCCTACTCGACCGCTCCATCCCAGATTTCACAGCATTTACTACCGTGGATGAGTGGCTCAGTGCCATCAAAATGGTCCAGTACAGGGACAGCTTCCTCACTGCTGGTTTCACCTCGCTTCAGCTGGTCACCCAGATGACATCAGAGTAAGTGATGAACAACCCTTCTGTCAAGCCCACGGGTGGCCCCTCCCCTGCCACTGCGGATGATTTGAGTCCAATTTGCAGTCTCATCTCGGTCACTCCTTCCCGAACAGAACAAGCATGAGGGCAGTGCTTTGGAAGATGGAGGGGAAGGTGGTCAGGAGCTGGAGAGGGAGGGAGAAATCTATTCCGGGTCCCAAATGAGAGATCTTCAAAGTCATAGCCATATGTCATTTGCCTAACCACCGAGTCTCTCCTCCATTTAAGTTTATAAACTCAAGCCATCAAAGAGAGCATCCAGATGGAAAGAACACAGCCAGACAGCACTTTAAACAACAGAGCAGAAAAGGCAGTGCACTGATTCAGCAACAAGCGGCTGCGTGGGGAGGGGGGGCTTGTCCTCCGTCTCCAGTAGTGCTTGTGAATAAGCATACATCTCCATCCCCCACAAATCACTTACCAGTCTGCTGCTCCCATAGGAGTTTGGAGAAATACACAAAATAAAATTATTCAAATAAGACAGAAGCCAGGAAGGGTCTTAAAGATCCATGTGGTCCATCACTTCCCAAGAATGTTCTGAGTCACGCACTTGTGGGAAATGTTAATAAGTTCTCCTTGGGAAAGAAGGTCCCACGGTCAAATAAATTTGGGAAATACTGCACACTTTATCACCCTCTTGGAGTTTCACTGCTGATATTAGCACTATAAAGGCCATGAGGAATCCTGAAATAAAGAAACCTATTTAAAATTATTAAATACCTTGGAACCATATTTTTGAGGGACAGGTTTTTATAGAACTGCAGTTTGGGAAATATTTGTCTAACTCCACTTCTGTTCATCAGACTCTGAAATGACATTGGTGCGCACATGTGGCAAGGCTGGGGCTTAAGCCTCATTCTCCACCGCCATTACCAGAAAAATCATTCTCCCCACATGCGGCTGCAGTGGTTCCCCTACTTTTCTGGACACTGGAGTCACCTGGAGATATTGAAAAATTAGTGATACCTGGTTCTACTCCCAGGGTTCTGACTGATTGGTATCCACTGAGACCCCAGCATTAGGGTTTTTAAAGGTGCCCCTGTGATTCCACTCTGAAGAAAAGTAGGTAAATCACTGGATGAAGGTTAGCCAAGGTCAGCTGCCACCTTCTGCATATGTAGAAGTTCAGATAATGCTTACCAGGAAACGAATTCCTTCCCGAGCACACACACACACACACACGCAAGCATGCACACACACACACCACATACCTCAAGGGATCTCATAGGCTGCCTGGTCTACAATGTGTACTGAAAGCCCCAAGGTAGAATCTGGTGACCTGTAACTGAGAAAGGATCCATTAGTCAACTGACAAACACTAATTGATCTCCTATTATGTATCAGGCACAGTGCTAAGTTCTGGGATTCTCTCCTGGTCAGGACAACTGCTGCATCCAGGACAGGGAGATGGAGTGATCTATCTCTAACACTAGAGCCCCAGAAAGACAGCTTCCTAATGCTCTGACTACTTGGAGTCAGTCATTCTGGGGTCCAGCTCCTGGGCATTCGTTCCTCTCAGAAGTAACAGAGACAGCACTTTTTCCAGGGAGATGGTGTAAAAATATATCTAACCTTGAGTCCACTAAACATCAGAATCACTTTTCAAAAGATTCATTTCCTGATGCCTAAAAAAACGACAGTTTCTGACATTTTGAACAAATCAAAGGAAGTGCCTTAGAAGGGGAAAAGCAGCATCTCTACCCTTTGAGGCAGCATGGGTGTCCTAGACAGCGAGGGGCCTGAGTTCAGGCAGACGTGGGATCTGTGGAGGTGGAGACTCCTGTTTTCTCACTGCAGTCTGCCATATATGTGGGTAGGGACTGCTGCTATGTGTACCCCACACATGAAGGGGAACAGCCACATGGAGGTGAACAAGGGGATGACTGAAGGGAAAGTCAAACTAAAACCAAAGGAATACAGTTCAGAGTTCAACACATACCTATACCCTGGAACAATTTGGTTTGTTTCTCTTTCCTTTCCTTTTTTTTTTTTTTTTTCGTTTTTGTTGATACAGGGTCTTACTATGTAGTTCAGACTCATAGGGATCCCACTGACTCAACCCCCTCAGTGCTGGGATTACAGGTGTGCATATCATGCGTGGTTCTAGGGCCCGTATAATATGTCATACCAAGGATTAAACTCAGGACCTTGCACTTTCCAGGCAGGGGTTTATGCTGCTGAGCTATCTCTCCAGCTCGTTTCTTTCTTTTCTTTTCTTTTTTTTTCAACAGAATAAAAATAGTAAAAAAGAAAACATTAGAGAAGGCACAGAATTTCACTAATCAAAATAATAGGAATTCAACAATGATTTGTTTCTTGAGGGATAAAAGATGGAAAAGGAAAATGAGTGACTCCATAAAATAGATTGTGGAGTAATTTGCAAATTCGGAATTCAAATATGCTTCCCAATAGTATTTGCTACAGACAAAGCAATTGACCTATCTCAACCAGCTATAGCCCCTGGAGGACTGACTACCAGCTGAAAAGGGGATGGGGGCTAGGAAAGGAACTGTGGATGGAAATCCAGCCCAGTGTTCATCAGAGCATGCGATTTGCCAAGACATCTGTCAGGCTGGTCCCGGAGAGGTTTGGGGAAATACATTCTGGACCTGAAAAGTTCTGAGAGAAACCCTGCTTGGGCACTGAGAGGTTGGCTGTCCTGTATGTGAATCCCATCTCCTTCACTACTCACCTGCTGTGATCTTGCACATTGTTTAACTTCTCTTAACACTATTCACCTTGTCTCTAAACACACATACAGTAGTAGTGCCCATCTCATTGTGGTAGGAGACAGAAAGAATATCACTTAGGAAGCACATGGCCAATTTCCTGCCCTTAGGACAAATGCAAGAAATGATTGCTGCTGAATTATTGCTATTTGTGATTTTATAGTGCTTTATCAATTTTCATGAAATGCTCCCTTATAAGTTTAGATAAGACAGTATATGGTATATAGGACACACTCAAGCAGTGTTACATGTTGATATTATTAAGGAAGATATATGGACCTTCTCAAGGTCAAATTCAAGCCTTGAATTTATTTATATTAATACAGATCAAAGATGAATCCAGTATAAACCGCATCCTAGGCATACTCTTTGGATTCCTATGTGTGCAGATATTTTTAGTTATTCTGAGATCAACCTCCTTAAAAATGCATGAAATGAAAATTCAAATAGAGACAGAAATGTGAAATTCAAGAAAAAACATCTGAAGACCAGGCAGGCCCCATATCTTTTCAGTCTCAGTGGGTGTCCACTAATTTAGGCAGAAATTTCCACAAAATAGCTGGAGTCCCATAGTGTATGCCTTAGAAGTGTTAAAAGATATAGCAGAGGAAAATTCCAATCCATTCGAGGGTCTTGAACACAATGAAGGGCTGGTGGCAGAACTCATAGCTGAGGAAATGTTCTCTAGAATAAGGGAGAGGCCTCCTATACTCCCCAAACTAGAGGAGGTACTAGAGGCAAGGACCAAAGCATGGGGGATATGAGACTGAGCAAGAATATATCCAGTTGGAAGCTTGCCAAAAATGTGGGCAAACTTAAAGTAGTTGGATCTGAAACACTTTTACATGCCTACCCAACTACTTTCAAGAGCATGCCTTTGATGAGGAGTTTGGAATTGTGAAATGTTGCCTTACCCCTCAAGTGACTTCCTCTGTAATTGTTTCCCTTCTAGAGACCTCCTGAGAATAGGGGTCACCTTGGCAGGCCATCAGAAGAAGATCCTGAACAGCATCCATTCAATGAGAGTCCAGATGAATCAGTCACCAACAGCCATGGCATGAGAACTCTTGCCTTCTTGGGGGAGGACAGGAAGGCACAGGACCCAGCTCCAGGGGGACCTCACAGTTCACCACTGTGGAATGTTCTGGAGAGACCCGCTTCTCAGCCAGAAAGGTGTTTCCATCAATGAGGAGGAAACTGGACCTGTCGTTTGGTTTGCAGGCACCCTTCATCTCTCAGTGACAGAAGCATGTCTGTGACACCGTGGGAAACCAAAAATGAAATAATTAAGAAACAGAGAGGTGATCTTAACAGTAGCGGAGACAAAACAAAATGTGTCGGGGGAACAAGATCAAACTCGGCTCCCGGCCTCACTGGGCTGGAGTTACTATATCAGAAGAAAGGAAGGAGACGGAAGGAAGACGCAGAGGCCGCTCCATTTGCTTCCTTGCCAATGACGTTCTTTTCTTTTCTCCTTTCTTACTCCTCCCTGAGAGTCCCTCACTCTCCCACGCCCATTTCCCTTTGCTCATGACTCCTGTAGGGAAGTTTCTTCAAACAAAACCCAGCTCCTGAGTCTCCAGATGTTGTTCTGTCAGTTGCCAAAGGACTTTGCTGACCACTGCATGGGGATCCAACCAATTCAATTAATGTCTTCATATTGAAGAAGAGATGTACCTTCAATTGAAAACCTTGTTTTTCTTTCGTTTGCATTTTCTGCAAAAAGGAAAAAGATATCACAAATTGGAAAAAAAAAAACTAGAAAAATCTGTTTCCGTGCGCAAGGGCACACATGTGTATGTCTGCGTTATAAAATGACTGTGCTTGTTCGTAACAGATGCAAACAAGGAAAAAGAACTGGGGAATCTGTGCACCTGGGAAACCCAAAGGGGCCAGAATAAGTTGCTGGTTTGGCTTTCTGGTTGTTCCAGGGGCCTCTTGGCTTAATGGGAAATGAGAAGATGGGAAAAAATAAACATGAAAGGAAAAAAAAACCTCTCAAGAGTTGGCAAATTCAGATAGGAAACAGGTGAGTGGTTTGAATTGGATGCAGTGCGGGCTATTCTAGAATGATACTGACTGATTAGTTATTCTCGATGACATCTGAAGAAGAGGAGAAGGAAAGTGTTTCTGGAGAATGTTCTTCCACATCCCTGGAATCTGCAGTTTAAGAGGAGACAAGGAAGAATTCTTGCCTGGCCTGTGGACTGGCTTAAGCCGTGTGGCATCCGAAGAATGTTTCAATTGTATATGTGTTTCTCTTTACATTCCTTATTGTACCTCATTGTTCAATTCACTTTTGTAAATTCCACCTAACACTTAAATATTTTTGATTTCTCCTTTTACCTTAATCTCCTTGCTAATTTTATCTGTCTAATTAAAAACAGCAGAAGCATGTCTGGGTTTATGTAGAATGGTGTCAGTGTGTGTCGCTGGGTACCCCCCATTGGGTTATCCCTCAATTACAAGAGAATCTTTCACAGCTGTCTTTCTTCTCTATAATGCAGAAGACAGAGAAAACTTCCCTGATCCCATGTCTCCTCACAAGCAGAATACAGTATACTCATGGGCACTGCTGTGACCTAAAAGAAAACCTGAATAAATAGGAAAACCTCACATAAGAAGTCATGACAAGCACACAGGAGCAATCACACACTGCATTTGAGAATTGCATATGCAGGTAGGTTTTAAACTGTTTGCTCATGGTATACCCA
>PVKN010043147.1:0-10280 GCA_004027915.1 Capromys pilorides | reverse complement strand
TTGACAAAAAGAGGAAATGATAAAATTTATTATATAGCAATTAGAGAAGAATGAAGATTGTACACTGGAAGAGGGGGAGTTTTCAATCAGGAAGTGGGGGTGAATAGATTGATTCAAGTTTAAAAGCTACAAACTAGCAGTACAAATAGCTTGGTTTTTTTAAGTTTGTTTAACTGTCTTGAGTTTGTCTCTCATTGCTAAGACACCCAAGTTAAACAGGGATGAGTTTATTTAGTTTACAGTGTGTGGAGCTTTTAGTCCATAATTGGTTGATTCTAAGGTAGGGTGGCACATGGCAGAGGAGCATCTCATAGGAGAAAGCAGACAGGGAAAGGTAGCAAAACAACAAGGGGCGAGACAAGTTTTTTTTCTTATAAGCCCTTACATTGTGTCCAGGCTACCAGGATCAGGCTGTGCCAAACCAATCAGCGGGATGATTTAGTAACTACCTACCCTTAATCCCAGAACTCTAACTGTAGCATTCCATCAAGAACTAATCACATGCTCTAGATTCAGCCACTTCTGAAAAAGACCCAGCTATGATCACATAAGGCCTTGGGTAGGCATCTCAATGCAAACTGTCACACCAACATTATTACCCAATTTTGGTAAGAGAAGTCAAAATTCATTTTGAGAAATTTGTAGAAACTTGTGCTATGTGGTCTTGGGAAGAATTTTAATTAAGACAAGACACAGGCACTTCATGTAGTTCAACCTCTGATCATTTGTGAACGGTCTCCTGACATTACACGTTAGAAAGGTAAATTTGAGAATGAACAGAAAAAGGTAATCTGTAATCTAGGTACTGTGAATAGAAGTAAAGGGTTGGGTTGATTAACAATAATGTTATAATTAATATATCTGATTACAGTACTCAGAAAATACATTATAAAGCTAAACCTGCCCAAATGAAAAAGGCCTTGATTTTATCTTTTGCATATGACTACTTGGTGAAGGAAGTTTAATATTTAAAAGTTAAATGCCAGTTCTGGTGTTCAAAGATTAAACTCATTTGACTATCATAATTTTTGGGAACTGTGAAAATCACTAACTGTAAATTTTAAAACTGCTCTGTTCCATTGAGTGTCATAGGCACTAAAATAAACTAGATAATAGGAACATGGAGGAAAGAAAGCCAAAAGTCAGATTACCTAATCTTATTCTTCAATCTTTATCCTGATTTATCTTAATAATGTCTTCAAAATGCCAGTTATGTTCTTGATGTGAAAGGGCAGCTGTAATTCCCCAGATCACTTCCTAGATGTTTAAAGTTGAAAAGCACAGTCACATTGTCTTCCCATGGCAAACTGAAAAGGACACACGCTGGCTATCAGGAAAATTTTAGTGGCAGTAAGACTCTCTTATTTATTTATTTATTTATTTATTCATTCATTCATTCATTCATTCATTCATTCATTTATAAATAGTACAGGGTCTCACTATGCAGATCGGACTTCTAGTGATCCTCCTGTTTTCAGCCTCCCCAGTGCTGCGATTATAGAAGTGTGCCATCACACCCAGGTTCAGCTGCCAGCTCAGTGCGCTTGAGGCTAGGGCAGACAACTTGTTTGCTTATTCTTTAAAAACAAAGAAGAATACTTCCACGCATGCCTCCGCATTCAGCTCCTGCTTATCCCAGAAGAAGGCTAGCGTTATCCTCAAATCTTCATCCCTGTATAGACGACTAACTGGAAAAACATAGCTTTTCAACGCCACTTCAAAGTTATTCTTTCCCTTTACTACAATGCTATTGCACAAAGTTCCTGTGCAGTGTGGCATAAATGCCAAAAATCAGCCTATAGTCGTGATGACCTGACCATTCCTTGGTTGGGCACTCAAGGCTGAATAGGTTTTATGCATTGTTTCAAGTGAGGCTTTCAGTCCTGCCAACATCTTCATCAAAAAATGCGGAAACCTACAGGATACACTGTGCTTTCCTGTGCTTATCCACTTGTCACCTAGTGCTAAGCTGCTGCCTTCACGTGCTCATTTTGTTCCCTTGATGTATTGCTTCACCTTTTCTTGCTATAGTCCGGGTAGCTTTGCACTCACAAACAGAAACACCAAAGTGACACCCAGCATTTGAAGGGAAATCTGTTTCTATCAGGTGATTGGGATCATTCCCCCAAAATCAGGCCCAATCTCTGATAGCCCAGAGCTTCTCTGCAACAAGCAAGTAGGAAGTACAGAATGGCAGAACAACTCATCAGCTGGGGCTTGGTTCTTACAGTATGTATCGCAGCAACCAGCTATGCATCACAGCGACCAGCCATTTCCAAGAAGCAAAAGGAACAGGCACTGTTACTGGAACTATTTCCTGGGCAGCTAACACACAGAAATAAACTGGCTGGGGCAAGAGGTATCTTCTGCTACAACTTAAACTTCTGTGTGGTCTTTTTTCTAATCCAACAGTATCATATTGCTTGCTACATTTTCTCTAATTTGTTTTTATCTTTTGCTCATTATTCTTCCATCTGGGGAATGGCTCCCTATGATTTTTTACTTATCAAGAATATTCTGCTCCTATGTTCTGAAGATTTGGTTTGTCACATATGTTCTTCTTATATGCCCAAATTAGCATATATCACTCCAATAACACTTTTCAGCAGATTAACGTTTTTATGTTTTGCCTCAAAAATCACAAATACGAAATATGTTTGGGATAGCTATCTGTACTGAGACCAGTAATAAATGCATTAATTGTTTTACTGTCTGCTGTGTTCTGGCTGACTGATATAGCACATTTCTGGGATAAATTTAGCAGATTTACATAAAATATCTTTCATTTCCCTGTTTTAGAAAATTTCATCCAACATTCAGATCTTAACCACAGCTGTAACTAACAGGGATTGATATCTAATACCAGTGAGAAAATATAAAATGGAATAGAAATTTTTCAAAAAATATGTAAGGGAGGGCCACCTGCTTGAGGTCCTCCTTCTCTTCCTCTCTTAGACAGAAGTTTTCTTTCCCCCAATAAATATATTCTGCTCATAACCTCCATTTGTTCCTAAAATTCATTCTTTGGTTCTAGAGAACATGAACTCATCTCAGGTACCTTTTAGGTCTGGAGTTTTATTTTTTCCCATTTATCATTTGGAGGTCATCCACTAAAGATCATTTTTTCTCCCTATATCATTTGGAGCTTCCCACCAAGATCATTGGACAAAGGTATGAGTTTGCTTTTCTTTCATAAATTCTGGATTGGGACTCACTTAGGTAACAAAATTTTATGCTTGTCTTTGCTCATTGCTCATAATTGTTCATATTTTGCATCATACAGTTTTATCTCACATAGTTTGGTTAAAATTGCTTACAATTGCTTACGCTTTGTCTCTTACATGGTTTTGTTAAAATGTTGGTCAAAATGTTGATAAATCTATGTTAAAACATGGAAATATTATAATATATTATATTATTTCTCTAAAAAGACATGTTTATGACTTGTTTTGTACTTGTATATGCTGCATTTTAACTAGATGCTAAATGCACAGGTATTCCTTTATTGACTTTAGACAATAGAGAGTGATTTTAGAAAGCCTCCTAGTGGATTTTATGTAAACTTCTGTAAAATGGGATTTTTAAATCTAGCTCAGACTTAGAAAATCTGCATGCCTGTATATGAAACATGGGACTCCTTTTGCCAACTAAATGACATTAGGTAGCAACCATTCTTAAAGACTTGAAGGACAGGTTTCACTGTGACATAGTGGCTCTGATCCCCCTCTACACACTAATGGAAATGTCAGCCCTGCTCTGTTTCAGTTTCCTTTCTTTGACTTTGCTCCTAATTTTCCTACCTCATTGTGCTTTCCTTTTTAGAAGCATGTAAACTTAGGGAAATGATATAGACTGTTCCAAGTAAGGGAAGCTCTTAGAAAATGAACATTTGTTAACACTGAAGACAGAGAAGTCATTTTTTAAAAAAGGACAAAGACCCCATCTCTGAGTCAGAGGAGACAAAGAGGACTATGCCCACCCAGGAGGACACATATAAAAGCCATGTTCCAGCTTAGTGTTCTGGGCAGGTCTCCTTTGGGAGGCTAAACCTGAGACAGTGGAGAGATCTAACTTCTGGTTGACACCAGAAGTAGCTATTTCCAAAAGTAGCACTCTTATAGGACCAAAATACATTTAGTGTGAGGGAGGATCTTAACCTTTTCACCTAGGTCTAACTATTTAGGTGCATAAGAGCTAAGTTTTGGACTTTAAAACCTTTACTATAAAGTGCTAAATAATCTTGTTCAGTCTTTTACTATACCTAGTAGAACTTGGACAAAGATTAGTTACTCTGCCAGCTAGTAGATGCTCCTAGAGCAGCTGCCACTCTTTGAAGCAGTGGACAGGTTTCCCCAGCCATTCTTTGGTGAATCCCCAGTGAAGCCTATGGCTGATGGAATGTTGACCAGAAACACAGCTGAATTCCTTTCTGGAGACTGATCTCTGGTTATGTGGGCCAATAGAAACTAAGAACACCTGAAAGGTCATGGCCAGGGCTACTCTCTGTCAGATGCTTAAAGGTGCTTGGTGGAAACTGGCTCTTGTCCACTGAAAGATCTCCACTTACCTACTGGACTTTTTTCCTCTTTCTGCTAGTAAATTAGATATTTCTACCTGAGATTTTTAGTAGAACAACTTCATGAGTCACTCCTTCTGAAACTAGGCTGAGGTAGCTTACAATAGTTTACATTGTGCAGTGGCTATCAGAAGAATGATTTACATCTGTGTCTTACACATTACCTAAGAGTAAGAAAGATTTTTGTCAGCCTTAAAGTAATGTTTAATGTGTTTTTACCAATATATAAAATGTGATCGTTAGATGACAAATATAAGTCTTACTTGAGAGCTCCAAAGATTTAATGTAGCCTAGTCCTTCTAGGAAAGGCTGTCCTGGTGACCAGATGGAAGAACACAAGTGTCTTGGAGATTTCTTTGTCCTAGGATCCAGGGTAAAGTTCTTCTACCCAGTTGTCTCTTGTCTACCTCTGAAGGTGTTCTCTTACAGAACAGCAGGGAAAGTGCTCTGTTTCTAACATACCTTTTTATACAATAGTTGTGCTTCCTTCTGTAGACATTACTGTTGCCAGACCAATTTATAAATATTCAATAAGAAAAATTGCCTGTAGTTCAATATAATGAGTACTTGTCTGGCAAGTGCAAGGGCCTGAGTTCAATTCCCAGTTCTGAAAAAAAAAGAAGAAGAAGTGCATGGTTTACATAGTTTATGAGATTTTTGGGAGACAGAAATCACACACCAGTTTGAGAGTTAATAGGCTGACTGGATCATGTCTCTCCTCTCTCCAAGAGTATACACCTGCTCTGTAGTGGTCTACTCAGGGAACACCTTGAGAGGGAATCAATTAGAGGTAAGGTGAAGATGTCCAGAACTCTCTCTTTTTGCATTCCATATTATGGGAATTTCACAGTCAAAATCTCTTACTCCTTTAGAGTACATCATTACACATTAGAAGATGTTTGATTCATACCCACTAAAGAGCCATTTAATATTTTTTCTACACATGTGCATGGCCTACATAACCCCTAGAGCCAAAATGGACTGCAGAGCAAGTATCAATTATTAAGCATCAGTTACTATTTTACAGGAGAACCAAAAATTTCAGATGCCTAAGGCATTCACTATCCTGGAGCCTAAGGCTGTTCCTCCCTAGCCTTTGGAGCCTAAGGACAAGACAGTGTTAATCACAGCCTCCCCCACCATTACTGAAAATAAGGTTTCTCCTATTTGCCTTTTTAAAGGGTGGGCTTCTAAAACAGCTGCAGTCCAGGCCTCTACAAGGCTATATCCATCTTTAACTGAATTTAGACAAGCTCCTCAAGGATGATATCATTTAAAGAATTAAAAAGGCAATTTAGAATTTCCACAGTTCTTGTGCCTTTTTCTCTGTGACCTAAAACAGATAGTCAGATCTTAGATCTTTAGATGATCCTGATAAGTACATTGATGTCTTTAGAGGACTTACTCGGACTTATGAACGTTAATCTTAAACCAAGCTTTGATTTCTAGTAAAAAGCAGCATTGCAAGCTATTATTACATCTGGAGATAAATATATTGCTAGTTTTAAACATCTAGGAGATAGACAACCAAGGAACTACTTGTTCCCACTGGAACCCAAATAGTCAGACTCCTCCTGGCCTAATAGCCAGCCAGGCAGGAGACTGGAAAAGACATTTTCTTTCAAGTGTGTATTCTTCAAGACTTAAGAGCTAGAACCAAGCCTTTTAGTTATTTTTAAATTTTAGCTATTTACCAGGAAAAAGATACATACCCTTCTGATTTCTTAGAATGTTCAATAAAGGAATGGTAAAGCATACTTCCTGAGATGCTAATTCAATAGAGGGGAAAATGACTCTTACCAATAAGTTCATTCCTCAGTCAGCTCCAGATATTAGAGAAGAGCTACAAAAGATAGCTTTTGCTCTAGATAATTTGATACTTACTAAAAACTGCTTCCTTAGTGTCCTATAATTGAAACTTGGAGAAAACCAAGGAGAAAAAGCAATCTGATCAAAACTGGCTGCCTTTGTTTCAGCCTCAAAACAAATCCTAAGCCTGATTGTCTTGGCTCCAAGAAGAGTTCAACAATAATGAGGTTCATCTGCTATGGCTTTCAGAAGCCAGGCCAGCATAAGAGGAACTATCCCAAGAGGCCTCACAAGCCATGCCCTGACCACCAAGACAGCCACTGGAAGAGAGACTTCACTCTGAGGCTGAGGCCTGAGAGCTCAGACTCAGCTTCCCAGATGGTCCATTAGGACTGAACGGTGCTGGGCCTGCCTCCTCCCTCTGGCCAGACTGTTGTTTCTACCTGTCATCTCCACAGGGGAGCCCTGAGTAATCATGACTAAAGAAAAATCCAGCCTATTGCTGGACATTGGCACACGTCTCTTTCTCCTTCTCCAACATTGACCTTCCTTCCAGTCATTGTATATTTATAGAAAAAGACTTTGAGAGATATCTTGCTTATGCCTACTAGCCTAGCTCGCATCCTGGAGTGATTTTATCCTATCTAAATACTATAATATATTCAGGTTGCTAACTAATCAAAATTACACTAAGACTAGTTTTTACAAATGTAACATATATTGTTGTGTGTGTACAAGGACTTAAAAAAGTACTTCACTAGTTAAACAGATCCCCAAGGATAGATAAAATCCTGTCAGCATTAAAAAGTTCTAAAGACACTGTCTACACAGCTTTGGGCCTAGAGATGGAGCCAGGTCTTGTATTTGTGACATAAAACTCAGAGCCACGGTGTTAAAAAGAGAAATAGTAAATATAAGTTGATAGTAAATACAGGTGTGACCTCTCAACTAAAGCTAGAGGAACTTATAGCAAACAATCAGACTCTATAATTAAAGAGATCTAAAGCCAGTGGGCTACAGTTGCTATTCCCTTAAAAAGGTTTCTAACTTACCTTTTAGCTCAAATGCTCATGCTTTGTTTATGCATGTTCTAATTTCTCAAAAAATTTGTTCTTTAGAAGATACCAAAACCCAGGTAATCATATAGGTAACACTTATAGTACATATGCTAGATTACTTTTAGATTCCTTTTACTGAGATCCTCTAGATTTTGCCTATAGAAACATTAAGACCTTAACTAACTATCCATCTCATATAGCTCAGGTGAGGTGAGCCTTCTTGGGGTTTGCTGCCTCAATATAAGGGAAGTTATCTTCACATTCTTTGGGCAAGGTTGATTACTCTCAAAAATGCTTCCTCTACCAGTCTAATCATGAATTAGGAAATCCGCTACAAGGAAAGTTGCCATCATATTCCGTAGGCAGGACTGCCTGCAGGAGGCCTTAAAACCAAAAATTTATGTCTTGCACAGTGGGCCCCAGGTTTCTGACACAAGCTACAGAAGTTAGAAGGATTTGCAGGAATGAATTGGTCTCAGTTAAAGTGTTTCATAGTAGAAAGGATACAGAATGGAAATAACAGAAAATGAGAGTAGTGATACTAGTAATACTAGCAGCCTACAAAATGAAAGGCCTGCTGGGAAACAGGGGAAAGTTATGCTTCTCTGGATCCAGACAGAAAGAAGGGCCATGTCAAACAAAATATCCAAAGCTGCTAGAGGAGGAAAAAAAAAAGTGTTTATGATGAAGTCAGAGGAAGTTTAAGATTGAGGTGATCATGGATCTTCAGCCTGAGGGAACCCATATTAACTGCCAATATAAGGAGAAAGCCTGTTAAACTTTAAATAGATGCTCATGCAGATTTGTCAGTAGTTACCCAGCCAGTGGCCCCACTTGCAAATGGGAAAGTATTCAGTGGTTTCCATGGGTCTTGTATTTCATGTGCCCCTAGTAATAAAGTAATAATAAGAGTTAGCCAGTTTATTTGAGTTAATACCCAATGGCCATGGAAGATAAAGAGATTAACCTCACATTTAAGAGATCTCTGCTAAAGGACCTAGAAAAAGTTCTAACTTATCTTTGTAACTACAAACTTTAAAAGGTTATTGCATTCCAGATCCTTCTGTCAGTATCTCAATAGCTGTTCAAAATATTAGATATCAAATCAATGATATATAAAATGCTGAGATCCCCCAGACCCTACCTTTATCGTTTTTATGGGAAGACATTACTGTCTACTTGATACAAAATTTTTACTATATTATGTGATTATTTGACCCATGTATGTTTAATTATTTCTTTGGCTTTGTCTCTTCCAGACTCAAAGCTATATGCCTACCTAACATGAAAATGCCTGGTGTCTATTGAGGGCCTTTAGGTAGTATCTCTGGAGAGTATCTCTCACTACAGGTCCACAACTATGATTCCTTTCAGCCTGAAAAAGCCAGAGTGGTCATTGCCCATGGTTCCCTCATGGCAGTTCAGTCTACTTCTCCAGAGGGGGGAATGTTGTAGGGAGCTGAATTAGACAGAAATATCATAGGCAGTTAGACAGAACCAGGCCCTCAAGGAGACAAGATGGAAGACAAGGTGACTTTACAACTTGAAAGAGACAGACACTCCCTGTGAGCCACACCTCAGGACAAAAAAGGAAACAAAGCTACATAATTCCCTAGGGATGGGCATCAGGAATTGACATTCTACATAGTTGTCAATCACCTTGAAAGAGCCCAAATGAGTCACTAACTCCCAACAGGAAGAGACCCTGTCCTGTATTCATGCCCTCTTGCGACATGACTTGCTTCCCCATTTGGTGCTGGCTTTAATCAATTTTACCTGAGCAATGTTTATATTCTCATTGATTGACCATAGCCTTGTCCCACCTCATGCCCACCTATGTGAGTTCCCATGTTCTCCACTACCTTAGGCCCAGCTCATCACATGGCTTTACACTATAAAAGTCTCTGGAAGAGATAGGTTCCCTGGGAGCAAACTGTTTGGGCCTTGCTTTTGTCCCTCTTTTGGACAGAAGCTTTCTTTCTCCCAATAAATATATTCCACTCATTAAAAAAAAAAAAAAAAAAAAAAAAAACATAAGTAATGGATGCTCAAATATTTCCCATTGATTGTCCAGATCGCCATTTTCTAGATGTTAAGGTTTTCAGTTTGCTTGTTTTTCTTTAAAAGAGGCTAAAGAGAGTATTTGCAATTAGGTTCCCTATGCTCTAATCCTATCACTAACCACAATAACAGAGGAGCTTGTTACTTTACTGAGGGTGTTGTAGTAGATCTCATCACAATGGGCTCTGCTTCTCTGCCACTCAGTACCTTTTAGCAACATCACTTCACTTTCTCATTCACTTTTTAATAGATTTATAAAGAAAGACTTTTGGTACTTGATACTGATAAAACTCTTATTCAATGACTTTACGTTTCTTCTTTTCTGTTTTCCTCCATCTATCATTTTCTAAAAACAAACACCATGTTCTTTTTTGAGCATTATTTAATTTTGTAACTATTTGCTAAATCTGTAAGGTACATAATTCTAAAACAAGTATGATGTTCATTGTGAACATCCCTCATATGTAGAGAAAGCCCACTTTCAGCATGTGTGTCAGCCATTAGCTACACAGTTCACTAAAAGTTAGTAGAGGTTCTCACTTCCAAGTCCATTTTATCATATGTACTGACATCCTTCCACCTGCCATGGAGTTACATTTGGACAAACCCATCAAAGGTTGAAAATGTATTTCATACACCTAACCTACTGTCTTAGTTACTTTTTACTCGTTGCTGGGACAAATACCCGACACTCAAAATGAAGGAAGGAAAAGTTTATTTAGCTCACAGTTGCTGGAGGTTTCAGTCCATATTCGGCTGGCCCAAGGCTGAGTGGA
>PVKN010043146.1:0-10282 GCA_004027915.1 Capromys pilorides | reverse complement strand
ATGTCAATAGGACCTAGAGGGGCCGGCGAGATGGTTCAGTGGTCTAGAGCGCCTGCTTAGGAGGGCTCAGGCAACTACGCGGACTGCAGTTCGATCCCCGGCACCACATGCTGCGCCAGTGCCACCACCAGGGCAGGCTGAGCCAGCCACAAAATAAATAAATAAAGAAACAAACAAACACAACAAGCAAACAAATAAATAATAAAATAAAATAAAATAAAAAAAATAGGACCTAGAAAAGAATTTGAGTTACTTCTAGCTGGTAGGATTGGGCAAGGCAAGTTACCTTCTAGAAATCACAGGGCCAAGAGAATCATGTACCTGTGGGTATGTCAGGACATGAAATATGTGTTTCAGGATGTAGGTCCCTGAGTAGAGCAGCTTACTTCATTCAGGGGTGCCTAGTCACCTCTTTTCCTCTTGAGACCATAGTCATTCTGACTTTCGGGATACCTATGTCCCTCACTCTTGATAGGTATGAATTTTCCAGAGGCTTATGGCAGAGAGTGGCCAAAAGAAGAGACAAAATGATCAGTAGGAGACCTGCTCCACTGTAGTGTCTCATGAAGTGCTCGTAAATTCATCTGTCATGCAGAAAATGCAGTTGTGTGACTCCAAATGTTCTTGAATAGAGTGCCAGGGTTTGGAAGGTCACATTATAGGCTATGATATTTGTGACATCCTTTTGCTCTTGCGGGCTGTGTGGGGTAACCAGAAGTGAGAGGACAGAAATTGAGTTTGTAGTGGCTACAGAAGCTGAAACCACAGGGTGAAATATAATAGGGCTTAGGCTTTCATGAGCATGGGAAGCTGACAGAGGTGAAGGGGCAGACATGGTGCTGAGAAAAGTGCCACGAGGGAACTGATAGCCTTGGTTCCTGGCAGGACAAAGCTTGCTTACTTGTGGGAGGGCCAAGAGTGGGACTCACCTTCTCTTGTAGTTCAATTGCAGCTGACAGTTGTGGACCATATGTAGTATGGTTCTCTGGAGTGTAAAGGCCCAAAACTACAAAAGAAAATTTTGCTTATGGAAATACAGTGAGGCTTAGCTTTCCTGTCCCTATCTTGCATATATCCAAGCTGTTAGAGTAGCATGTATTCACAGTGTTTTGTTCTAGAATCATGGGAATGAGGGATAACAACTTGAAAACAAAAAGTGAGAGAGTTTTGGATGAATAAGTTAAACTTGTTTCTTTTCTGCATAGCTTCTCAGGAGCTTATGATTCTCCAAAGAAGAGCCCTGGGTGTATAACACTGCTCAAGCTTATTTGAACGTGGAATCATTTGGGGGAAGGATACTGACAGATCTGACATTTCTCAGCATATATTTAAGTAGCAAAAGCTGAAGTTGAAGTTGTCATCTTGGGGTGGGTGGATGGGCTTAGGTATAGGGAAGGCCTGATGCATTCACATTGCCTTGCTGTGGGGACACTCAAAATTAGTAGTGCCGGCAAGATGTCAACTTTGTGCTTCTGAATCTGCAGAAGACATGGCATCACAGCTTATACCAGCCCTAAGCTGAGTTGTCTTCCATACCTACACCCATAGCAGAGCACTGGATAATGTGCCCCCAGTTGCTCCTTGGCCATGAGGAGCAAGTATTATGGAATCATTTAGGAACCTTGAAGTTGCTGCTCTTCTGTGAGTTTCCTCATATTTTAGCAGAAGGTTATAACTGTCAGGGTTAAAGTTAGGATTAAACCAGACAAAATGTGTCCATCTGGATTGGACTCTTGTCTTTCTAAAGATATGGAGGGCTTGTTATAAAAAAAAAAGAAAAAAAAAGCTCAAAGAAACCAGGAAAATGGGAAGAGCCATGATGCTGCCTATCCTAATGCAACCTGGGCTGCTGTTCTGGCAGTGAAAATGCTGCCACAGAGCTAAGTGAACGGCTGCACTGTTGTACTGCCTTTAAGGAGTGGGCATCATTGTTTTTTGATTTAAAACAAGCTTCCACTGCAGCCACTTCCACCTTCCATCTCCCCACCCTAACTTGTGATCTCTGCTGCCCTGTGGTTTCTACTTGGTGTCCGCCTGTCTGTTCCCCTGGCTTTATGTGCACTATCCCAGCATTAGGTAGACTCTTGGTATTGGTTTGGTTTCACACTTTTCAAAGAAGAAAATCTAATTTGTTTTTGAGTTATTCTGTTCCTTTTAGGCAGAGCCCATACCATAGTCACCTGTGGCTAAGAAGACCGTGAGACCACAGCCATAAGAGACACTTAGAGTTTCTTGGGTTCTGTGCAGATGCAAAGGTAGTTGGCAGGTGTCTCAGTCACTGTCTGGCTGCTAGGACAAAACATCCTTCATCCACATGGAAAGGAGGAGCAGAGTATTTTGACTCACAATTTCAGCACAAGGTTATCAGCCTCCTAGGCAGAGACAGATGGCAGAGGGGCCTAGTGGAGGAAAAGGTGCCCAAGCAACAACAGCCAGGAAGTGAGCAGAAAGGAGGCAGGGACAAGAATACATGCTTCTGGGTCACACTCCAAAGGCCCTCCTCCAGCTGCATCCCAACTCCTCACAGCACATTCCGCTACTGAACTTACTAGTGGGTCAGTCTACTGACGACCATCGAGCCCCGCTGTGGTCTAGTCACTTTTCACTTCTGTGAGAACTGGGGGACATTTTACATGTAAACCATAATAGTGTATGATTATTTTCCTCCTTTCTTCTCTATCTTGCTCCTTCCTACTTGCCAGTCTTTGACTGTATACAACACCATCTTTTAATTGAGATGTAGATATTAAACATTAAAAGAAAGGCTCCACCTCACGTTGTTGGTGATCCCCAAGTTCTTTCTACTGCATCTCACCCTTTGCACAGGCTGTTTGGAATAGGGAGTTCTAGCATACTCTTTGACTAGGAGCCAAGAGTACAGTTGTGTGATAGTCAGATGGAAATGTTCTCTACAGTTCATTTCCTGTTTAAGGGTAGGCCAAAAATAACAGTTAGTTATAGGATTATTGAGCTAGGGGCTTTTACCCTAATACTGACAATAATATATCATTGTTACTGGCCATAATTCACTTTGCTCTAAAATAAGACATAGTAACTGGCTGCTTGTCTTTTTACAAATTTCTGGTGAGTGGCATTGTGGTATAGTCTGTTGAAGCTACTTGAAATTATTAGAAAAGAGCTATGTGAGTAACAGGTGTGGTTAATTCTGTACAAACATGTGTCTTGATGCACATTCAATAGTTCCCACGTTTGGCCTGGGTGAGATGTGTGAGCTAACCCTGACTGGCTGAAGAAGTTGTCAGAGCAGTGCTCTGTAAAGAATCTAGCATTTGTGGAGTGTTGACTTTCACCAAGGCAGTTAGTACAGCAAGCTGGCTCACTTCACAGAACACAGGAAGGAGAGAGAGAACAAGGCAGGCCAACAGTGCACACAAAACCATGACCCTTTCTGGAAACAAAGGAACCAACACGTAGTGCTGTGACCTGCACAGCCGGCAGAGTCCTAGGGAGGGGGTAGGATGGGACTGGGACCAGAGATTAAGGAAAAACTAGACACATGATAAAGAGGAAGTAGGGACTGCGTGGAACCTGACCTTTCTGATGGAGATGCTGTGATGCTGTGTGTGCACAGAGAATGGGTGGATGCTGGTGAGCTCTGGACTGAGTGAGGCTCCAGGACAGGGAGCCACCGTCCTGCAGGTCCAGCCTGTTTCTAGCTACAGCTGATATTTTTTACAAAGCAAGCATATGGGATTTTTTTCACCTCCTTTGTCCTGACTGGGCTCTAGGCTTGGCCAAACTCTTTTGTTTTTGCCTCGTGTTGCTGGCCTCTGCCCATCATCCCTGCCCCCTTACCACATGGCGGGGGGGGGGGGGGGGTTCTGTGCAAAGTGAGAGGAGAAAGCGGTTTGTCCCTGTTAAATACCCTTTAAAAACGTGTAGAGGTCTAGATAGGTTTATGCCGGATTGCTTTTACCCTAGCCTTGTTGTAAGCTGTTTTTTTTTTTACCTTTTCCTAAATATGTAAATTTATAATTGCTTCTTTTGGAACCAAGGATAGGTCTCTTGAACAAACTCAAGATATTTAGCAAGCTGTACAGTATTTGTAGGCATCCCTCGAACCTTCAGCAAAGCTTTAAGTTTGTTTTAACATACAAAGAATGTTTAGATTCTGAATTCCCCATTGTTTCATACCCCGCAATTACTCAATGCACTCTGTACCTGATTTATATTGTGCTTAATGAGTGTCCCTCCACTTCACCCTCTCTGCTCAGGCCCCATTTTGGCCTGCCTCAACTTACGTAGCCAGCGAGGTCCTCAGAGAGGGTCAAGGGAGATCAAGGAAAAACTAGACACAATAAAAGGAAAGCTGGGACCAGATGGGACCTCTGATGGGAGGCAGTGACAACCCAGCATGGTCTGCATCTTTATTTATACACAGTAAAAAGGGGGAAGTGTGTGATGAGGCCAGAAGTGTAAGATCTCAGTGTTTTGCTGAGACCACTGAAAGCAAAACAGTTTTAGAGCTATCTGTGCTGTCATTAACAGGGAGGAGCACCAAGGCCAGACACCTGCTGGACTGACTGGCTCTCATCCCAGCAACTCGTTTACATGCCTCACCTCTGGGGCCCTGTGCTCTCAGGCTGATCTTGCACTGGCCCCAAGTGTGTGACCGATCTCCAGCTCAGCCGCTCCCCACAATGTGGATCCAAAGAAGCCAGAGCAGTCCCTCCCAACCCTCCCAGGGACCCTCACACGGCCTTAGTTACAAACAAGACAAGGCAACTCGAATTATTTTTTCTCCCCAAATTTGTAAGTCCAGCACACTGAGCCTTGTGAATTTCCAGAGTACTTCACCAGATGCCATAAATGTCACATTTGTGTGTAACTGAGCTTAAGGACTCAACTGGTGACTCTGGGCCCAATGGCTGCTCCTAGCCTGAAGCTGAGCCTAAGGCTAGAACATTCATAGTGAACTGAAGACCATATCCTGGCCTGAAAGCCTGCTCATTATTGCAATTATGCTGTTGTCAAACACTCTACAAGCATGGGAAAGACAGTGGAGGTTTGGAGGCTGGGGGTTGGGGGCCAAGTGTTTCGCTCTGGTTTCTGGGTTATATTTTTGTGTCTTTTTTTTTTTTTTTTTTTACTTTGAAGTACACATCATAGGAAAATTCATACTAATGGATTTTTTTTGTATTTTTTAAATAACATTTAATAGAAGAATAATGAGTAAATAAGAGAATAGCATGTAGGCAGACTAGTGGCTCCTTTTTTAAAACTAAAAAAGTTATTGTACATTTGCAACAACAAAATAAAAAATACAGATTTTTATGTGGCACTTCACATTCCTTATTGCCTCCAGATGTGCCATGTATTTTGATCTCCCAACAGGGAGGAGGGCCCCAAAGCACAGAGCAGCACCTGAAGTTTCAGGGGCCCAAGACCAAACTATAGTGCTCCCCGAAGAAGAAAGGAGCAGTGAGGCAGTGTGCGAAGACTGGAAACAATGTGCCAGGAGAGTTAAGGTCCTCATCAAGAAATTTTAAAACAATATGATGAGAAGAAGAGGTGAAAACTGTCCCAGAACGCCTGTAAAACTGAAATCTTAGAAGAAGCATATATGATGCAGGGAGAATGAGATTGCAGAGAAGGGGCCAGCTCCTGTCCAGGAAATAAAGGCACAAGCTGGAGCAAATGTATGGCTTCTGATGGTCCTCTACCCATGCAGAGTGGGAAGGACCAAGTTACCTGGGATGGTGCATATCAGGATAACAATTGCAGAGACCTCACTGAGATTTGGACAGGGCTTATGCCTAAACTAGTGCCAACACGTAGAAGTAAAATATGAAATGACATACTCTGGTAACATAGCTAACAAGTGGACAAAATCCAGCAAAATATATCCTGTATGACAATCCAGTCATTTAACAAAGACTGTATAAGAAATTTTAGAAAAGTGAAAAGAAAGAAAAATATCAAAAGATTAGGGGTATTTCATGTAAAACCTGGAGCAGATATTAAGAAGTAGGTTAGTTAAGAAATAAGCAAAATATAGAACAGTTTACCTAGATATTGGTTAAAAATATCATGTTTCTGAAACAGATATTTGTATGGAAGATATCTTCCTATGTCTCATGGGTAGTTTAGGGATGATTGAGAAGAAGACGGGAACCCCACTTGGTCCATCAATTTGCTTGGCACAGGTTAAGGCTGCCTGGCCTGTGACAGAGGTGTTGAATGACCAACCCTGAGAACAGAGGCACAGAGTACTGGATGGGATCAGCCATGTTCCCTTGAATTTACAAAAGCAGGTTCTACAAGGCTGGCTTCCACAGGAAGGTTCCTTTGGCCCAAGACAGAACCTGAGTGTAGTTGTTTGGGGCGTGGTAAGTTTTGGAAATGGCTATTATATGAGAAAGGTAAAGATGCAAAATAGGGCTCAATTCTCAACCCAGGAGGACAAAAGAAACTCCCAAAAGGGAAGCTAAGTTGAGATGGATTGATCAGTGTTGAGGACAAATGGTGTGATATGTAACAAAAGAGAATGAGGAGACAGAGCCGGGTGACTTTGCTTGTGATGGAGATGTTAAGTGACCAGCCTTGGGAATGGCAGAGGCACAGAGTGCTAGAATTTATAAAACCAGATTTTTCTTGCCTCTCTGTTAGGGGAGGGGAGGACAGATGCCAGAAAGAGGAACAGGCCCCCAAGCTGAGGAGAGGGATGGGCAGAGAGCACCTGCTATGCCTAACAAATCTTATTGAGCGAGGTAAATTTCAAAAAGGTAAAAATGGATGCATGTTGAGCAGATTTTTCAGCATTAGGAAAGGGGTTCTCTATTCTGAAGTTCTGAGCTAGAGGGTTTGATGCTTGCCCACAGGCCCCTAGATATGTCATAAAGCAAGTAGTTGGAGAATACTTAGGAGAAAAAGGTTCTGGTTGACCAGAAACTCAGAGTGAAGCAAGCAGCATAGTAGAATGAAAAGAGTAAGTTGAAGTTCAGAATTGGGACCTAGGGGCCGGCGAGATGGTTCAGTGGTCTAAAGCGCCTGCTTAGGAGGGCTCAGGCAACTGCGGGGACTGCAGTTCGATCCCCGGCACCACATGCTGTGCCAGCGCCACCACCAGGGCAGGCTGAGCCAGCCACAAAATGAATAAATAAAGAAACAAACAAACAAAACAAGCAAACAAATAAATAAAATTAAAAAAAAAAGAATTGGGACCTAGGCTCCATTACTTTTAGACTAAAATCTGAGGGACAGAATATTTTTCTTATTTTTCAAGAAAAATGGGAAATAAAGGTCACTGCTTTATAATTTTTTTGTTAGACTCAAGAAAGATGAGTGAAAACTTCAAGCTTGGTATATAACAGGTAATAAATGGTCATTTTTGAAAACTAGACTTGGTGGTACACATCTGTAATTCTAGCATGTAGGAGGCTGAGGCAGAAGGATCACCACAAATTTGAGAACAGCCTGTATTACATAGTGAGTTCAATGCCAGCCTGAACTATACATAGAGACCTTGTCTCAATAGATGATTGATAGATAGATAGATAGATAGATAGATAGATAGATAGACTGACAGACCAATTGATTGAGTGACTGACCAACCAACCAAGCAAAAACTGAAACATAGGATGTAATGCTAAGAAGCATATACCTTCCTGAGTGGCATTATCAGAGTTTTCTGGACCCTTTGCAGGTTTGGCTACTGCATTCCATTTTGAGGTTTACCATTTATGTGGCGCATTAATAAGTTGAGTTATATCTGGATACAAGGCAGTGGTTTTCAAGGCCCTGTTCACAGGACAGACAGGAGAGGAAGGCTTAGGGAACTTATCTTTGGGGGAGTGGGTGCAGAAACTATGAATATTTAAAAATAACCCCCAAGGAAAAAATAACCCCCAGGAAATATGACAGCTCTTCATAAGTATTGGGAAGGCTGAGATTTGGCAAAAAGCTAATCTGTACTGGGACACTCCAGAGAACAGAACTACCACTGGAAGGCAGTGAGAGGGCAGTAGAATGATTAAGGTTTCTAATATTCAACCCTGGATGGACAGCCTTGAGCTGCCCAGAGCTCTGTGATTGTACTGCAACTGCAAAGTCAGTGCAGAGGAAAAGTTGGCTGTGGTATGAATCACTCGTGGCCTCGAGGGTGGATCTGGATGAGTGTCTATCTCTTCCCTCCAGGCAACTGGCACTTTCCGTCCCACTGTTCTTCCTTCCCTCCTGCCTGCTTCTTTCCTACTCGTGGAATGAGTAGGCTTATTCCGTGGCCCTGGGTACAGAGAAGTGTGCAAGATCATTAAAAGATGACCAAAAGGGGTGATGCAAGCATCAAGCCAATTGCCAGGTGCCTGGAAGATTCCAAGCAAGCCGGGTATAGGGACCAGCCCAGATCTTTGAGAAGCAGCTAGAAAGTGGGCTGGGGCGTGGGACACAAGGTAGGGTGCTAGAGGACTGTTATTCTGCCCAGCAGTGTCCTTGCTGTAGGCTCCCTACATACACACAGCCCTAGCTTCATAGTCTTTTGTTGCTGAGACCCAGCCTAGCGGTAAGGAGTCTTGGAGCCAGATTGGCCTAAAATCTCCAGAAGGAGACTGCTGCTGACAGCACTCATGATCCCAGCACTGTTTTAGACAGTCCAGCTGACAAGCAATTAGCTGTTATAAATGGAACACCATGGATGTGGAAATATGATTTCTGCCACTTTCTGGAAATGCAGGCAACTGGCACTTTCCCTTCCACCTTTCTTCCTTCCCTCCTGCCTGCTTTTTTCTCTCTTCTTTTCAGTGCCAGTGGTAGAACTCCCGGGCCTCACCATCACTCTCCACCCCTGAGGCCCACACCAACACTTTACTTGTGGCACACCAGTCTGCTGGGTCTCCCAGGGGCCCTCTCTGTTAGCTTGCTCAGGCAGGAAGAAGAAAATAAAGCCAAAGATATATTTTAAAGAACATTCAAATGTGTATTTGGCAAACAGGACAGTTAATGTAATCAAAGTAAATACACACTGACACAAAGATGTAGAGTTGAGAAGAGTACAGTGTTGAGTTAGAATAGCAAAAGAAAGTGTGACGTCGAACAACTAAAATATTAAGGATAACTTTTAGATTAAAAACAGCTGACAGAGCAGGTGTGGTGGTGCATGCCTATAATCCCAGCACTTGGGAGGCTGAGGCAGGAGGATCAAAAGTGAACTCAGGGCCAGCCTGAACTGCATAGTGAGACCCTGTCTCCAAAAGACAAAAAACAAAACAAAATAAACAAACAAAAAAAACAGCTGACAGGCTGGGAAAATAGCTCAGTAGAATAAGCATTGGCCTGGCAAGCACGGGGTCCTGAATTCAATCCCTGGTACTGCAATAATAATAATAATAATAATAATAATTATTATTATTATTTAATTAAAAATAAATAAACAAATATATTTTTTAAAAAAACAGCTGAGCTATAGTCAGACCACTGGGGACAAAAGCAAGGATTCTCTTCCTCAGATTTTAAACAAGTGACCTTCCACTCCTAGCTCTGTGAGTGATGCACAGGTACACAAGTCATGTGGGCCAAGTAAGAGATAAGTCTTTAAAATGTAGATGATGCCAATAAACATATGACCATAACAATCCTGGGACAGCTGGGATTCTTAAGGCAATGTACAGTACAATAAATAGTAAATATGCTTTTAAAAAAACAGTTGAGCTGGATGCAGTGGCATACACCAGTAATCACAGCTACTTGAGGCCAAGGCAAGTGGATTGTGAATTTGGGCCCACCTGGGCTATAAAGGGAGACCTGCCTGAGATTGTCCACTGGGACAAATCAGTTAAAAGTGTGGAAATGGTGAAAAGAGTGTTCCTGGGAGAGGGGAGAAAGAAGGTGCTGGTTTCTTCTACTGATGGTTAATAACCCTTAAGGCATTTGCGGACCCTTCCCAGCACTGACCACAGCGTAATCAGTGGCCTTTTGAGAGCAGCTCAGTGCTTAGTTTTGAATTTTTTTAGAAAACCATTACAAATAGGAACTCAGTTTTTAGAAGTTTAAGTTTGAAGTATAAAGACAAAACCCAGCCTTTCACCTCCAGTTTCTTGTCCTGACTCCACCTCTGTTCTCCTCTACCCCAGCTCCTAGCCCAGTGCCTGACACTGAGGGAGACTCATATAGGACCATATAATGGTAGGTTTTTCAGGGCAGGTGGTACTTATATCTGGAGTTGATAAAAAGGAGAGAAAACCAAATCACCATGTGTGGCACTGGCATGGGAGACCATGGGAGGTAGGGCAGAACACTGTGGTCTGCTTCTACATGACACATTTTC
>PVKN010043145.1:0-10278 GCA_004027915.1 Capromys pilorides | reverse complement strand
AAAAAGCAAAGAGACAGAGGAGAGGGGTCTGCTGAAATCTTCTAGGACTCGCCAATAGGATAGAGGATGGCAGCCTGCTCCTGTGACTGCAGGACCTCACAAGGACAAAGTCAGAGAATGAGTCCCCCTACAGTCAACGCCAATGGGAAATGGAAGAAATCATGGGTCTTGATAATGCTGCTGAGCCACTCAATTTAGATACCGCCGCCTAAATCCAGTCCCAGACCCGGCTGTGCATTAGGAAACGTTCTGTTATTTAAGGCACTTTGAAATCAGGATTCTCTAGGAGCAAAGCTTCCTGAGGTTTTCCCCAAGCCACGGGTATCCAAGTCCAGCCTCGACATCCCAGTCAGATTTGGGTGGCTGTGACACTTACGACGTATGACTTTGGTCCTGTGCCTCCAACCCTTTCTCTGTCTCCTCCTCGCCACCCCCAGCTATGCAGCACTTGGCCCTCAGCCTAATCTGTAGAAAGAGGCTCAGCTTCACCTACAGTGAGCAGGAGAGATGGAGCATCAGAGGGCTCGTACAGGAGCAAAGCTGCTTTCCAGAAGGGCCACACTGAGGCAAATGTCACTTTCTGTTAGAAAACTGTCAATAATCCATTAGAACGGAGTTTCAAACTATTTTATTTTTTTCAATTAACATAAAAGTCACACAGCATGAAATTCACATTTTAAACTACTTAATGTATGCAGTTCCGTTCAAACCCCAGTCTGGGCAACCTCTCTCAGAACCCAAAGAAAATGGCTGGGGAGGCAGCTCAGTGCAAAGGCCCTAGGGTCAATGTCCAAAACAAAAGCCCACAGTTCAACGGTTTTCTCACATATTAAGAATGGCCTACAGCCACTGCCACCCATCCCAGGACATTTCCAGGCCTGTTAGCGGCCAGTGAGTCCCCATCCTTAGCCCTCTTTCAACTCCCCAGTCCCAGCAGCCCAGAATGTCCCTGAGCTTATCTTAGTGACAACAGGGTGCAGAGCTGCTTCCGTCCTCCCAGTGCATGATTACACAGCGCACTGTCTCGTCAGCGCTGGTGACCAGCCCTGCCCCCCCCCCACACCTCCCCCTCACCCTGGCTGAGCACTGCTTTATCAGTTGCTATGTGAGACAAATGCACTCGTGACAAGCATCCTTGCGACACTGTTTTGGTAGCTTTTCTATGGCCTCCTCCTTCTTCCACAAATGTTTTTCCCCCAGCTTGCTCAATGCAGGTGAGTTAGGGATTTGTGCTGACTTGGATGAAATTCTTAGTATTGTACTAAAAATTTTTAATCCTAACTGCAAGGAGATAGACATTCTTTTTTTTTTTTTTAATTTTATTTATTTATTTGTTTGCTTGTTGTGTTTGTTTCTTTATTTATTTTGTGGCTGGCTCAGCCTGCCCTGGTGGTGGGGCTGGTGCAGCATGTGGTGCCGGGGATCGAACCGCAGTCCCTGCAGTTGCCTGAGCTTTCCTAAGCAGGCACTTTAGACCACTGAACCATCTCACCGGCCCCGAGATAGACATTCTTAAGGGAGAAAATAGTTTTTCCATCCTAAGAGTTACATTTCAAATTAGAATACGGCTTTTTGTGTGCATAATTTTCCATCTTCTTTCTATTGCTTTGAGAAAGAGGACCATAGTTAGAGGTGGTGTCACATGCTTGTAATACCAGAACTTGGGAGGCTGAGGCAGGAGGATCACAAGGCCAGCATGGGCTACAGAGAGACCCTGACTACAAGCACACACACACACACACACACACACACACACAGAGTATCATAAGTCGTCCAATACTGTGGTGCTGCTGCTTAACCCTATTTAATGGCATAAACATGACTGTCATCTATTGTGGCTCAAAGTTCCAAGGCCAGGCTGTAAGCAACTGCTAATGTGTAGACCTCTCTGAAACTAGAATTGTGGAGGAGCCATCAGCAATTCAAGCAGAAATTTCAAAGACCTGGGTAGATCTTCAGTGCATATGCAGGGCTAATTCTATGTCAACATAAACTTTAAGTTATGAAAAGAAAGTGATTTATTAGTTTGTAGTAGTAAATTCTGAAAAGCACTACAAGTTCATAAAATGCCTTTATTAATGAATCAGAAAATTCATAACCAGGGTTCTGTCCAGGAAGAGAGATGGTGAATGGCAACAGCAAATTTCATTACTAAAAGAGAAGGAACAAAGCTGTAAGGATTTTCTACCCGTGAGGACGAGCAGCTGCAAATGAGAGAGGCACAAGACAACCCAGAGTGACAAGGAAAGGTAAGGAGAGGTACTGGCCATGCAGCCGAGGCACGCACGGACCAGGTCCCATCATCAGGATCAGGAGCCCGGCCCGGCCCGTGTTCACCCCAGGCCCTCTGCGGTCCCTTCCCCTCCAGGTGCCTTCTAGCCTCGGGTGGGCTCCCCACCCAGGAAAACAGCCTCCGTTCAAGTCACACGGGATGGAGACTTCTCTCTTTTACAGCGTCTCCAGTTCAAGTCCTGGACTTGAGTTTACTGGGCTGTGTTGGGTCACTTTCCACTCCCACACCAAACATTAAAGCCAGTGGGACAGGAGGCTGTGAGAATCTGCGTGGGTGTAGTTGGGCATGGTGATGCACGCCAGGGGGAGGCTGAGGCAGGAGGACCACAACATCCGGCCCAGCCTGGAAGACTTGCCAAACTCCTGTCTCAAGTGAAATACAAAAAGGGCTAGAGATGAAGTTCAGTGTGAAGGCCAGGGTTCAATCCCCAGTTCCAAAACAAAAAATCTGAGTGGGTACAGTCAAACCCATGACCCATATGAGCTGGAAGTTGGAGACGCATGGTCCCCAAGAGAAGCCAGGACTTTGTGACCAGGAGAAAGGGCAACTGCAAAGAACAGAAGTCCCGCTGTGCCCTCCAGGAAATGGCTTGCGCCCTGGGGGCCCCAGTCAGCTAAAACTCCAGAGCGATGTGGCACTCGGCCCCGGGAGACCAGTCACGCCCTGTGCTACAAGGACGGGCCGCCCAGGGCCCTTGCACCCTTCCTCTGTTCCAAATAAAGGACTCTCCTACCGCGTGTCCATTTCTGCAATCCCACTCTGCCTATGAATTTTAGGGACACGCACTGTGCATTCCTGAGCACAGCGGCGGATGTGGCTCACACTGCACACGTGAGACCGCAACTGCATGCCCTGCGGTGGACAGCAGGCACCAGTGTCTCCTCTGGCTGGCTTTGAAGAGGATGTTATAAATAGGATTTCTCCACACGGAGGAGCATCACGCAGAGCGGCTATGATGGCCTAGGGGAGTCATCACACAAGGGATCCAATCTTGAAATAACCACCTATCTTTCTGGAGACACAGCATGCCATCCGGTAATTAGTGTACTTTTTTCCTCCTATATGAATTGCTCAATGAGCCTTCCTTCATTTTCCTATTTATAACTATCAGCATGCCTTAATGCTACCCCGCAAGGCCCTTACTTTCTGCAACTTCAGAATTTGCTCCTTAGGGCTGCTGTTGTGTCTCCTCAGTCATTGCCTCACCTCCAGCAAAATTATTGACCTGACAAATCCCATCTTCCTTCACTCTCTCCATGCACAGCATTTCCAGAGGAGAACCGTGGAGTGAACGGAGGGTGTTCAGTTGATGCTGCACACAGAGATTATTTTCTGGAACAATTTTGTTCCTGTTTCTCCTCAACAAGGAATAGTAAGTACTGTGAGAAAAATAAAAACAATGAAATTTATATAAACAAAGATTAAAAGAAGTCACTGAGAAAGCCACTGTAAATTATGTGGATGTAGAATGGCCTGCTAAGGGCTGGTGTCAGGGAAGCGAGACATTAATAAGACAAGGTACCAGGCAAGGATGTTACTACCCAGGCAGTAGGGACAGCGACACCAATGGCCCGGCACAAGAGTAAATCTGGAGTCAGGCAAGGAAATGCATGCCCCAGAAGACAGGCGATCGTACGAGTTCAAGGCCAGCCTAGTCTATAAAAGAAGATCTTGTCTCAAAGCAACAGCAAACACAAAGAAATCTGACCCTTGGAAGAGGCTAGCATGACCAACCCACACTAGGATACAGTGGCAGAAGTGAGAAAGCTAGCCCAAACAGGGTGCGTCACAAGCCCAGGAGGAGATGCCCTCTGACACGAGGCCACTGCTCCTGCTGGACACAGAGGCCTTCTTAGCCCACAGGTGTGGGGCTGCCTGAAAAGAGATCCACATGGGAATATGTGCCTGCTCCCGTGTGAACAGGCCCCCTGCCTTCTGGAGCCTGGCAAAGCGCACCTGCTGCCTGGGCCCACGGGCTCAGCCACGTGCCGCTGGCCTCTCCAGAGCATGTACTGGGAGATCTGCTCTCAGAAGGTGATCTCTGCAAGCTCCTTGCTGCTTGGTCAGATCATAGGACTAATGCCGGGGTTCATTTCCAAAGCTCTTCCTGAAACGCTAACACCGGTCTTCAATGTCGCTTCTCCTCAGGTCTCAGCCCAGCAGTCAGTGATTGGTTAGAGACCAGGTTTCCTTGATATCAAAACACAATGTGAAAGGCACCGCTGGCTGCACCTCTTCATGCACCATACACTGGACTGTGACACCCTGCACAGCGAAGCACGCATCACTAGGAGCACAGCATGGCATGGGGGTCACCAAAGGGCACAGTGGGGCGAAACGGCTCCCCTTCACTGCAAGTGCCTTCGCCACCTGCGCTGGTCCTGTATTACTGGCAGATGCTATTGGAAACAGTCACTTTTCTGAGCAGGTGGACCAGAGGGTCTGGTGCCCTGTAGTCTCCCCCGTGCCCAGTAGCCAGCTGGAACTGGTTCTCTAAAGGAGAATGGGCAGTGCCCCGAACAGAACAGAAACTCAGCACTGCCTTTCGGCCCACACAACCGATCCAGCAAACTACACGTCCCTGAGGCCTCCTGTGATCCCTCTCCACATCAGTTAATCGTTTTTTTTTAATAAGATATAACAATATGATAGTTTCAAAACACGTTATTAGTGCATCCATAATAATTGATAACACATCAGTTAATGTTTTTTGTGAGGAACAACAATGAAAACACAAACCCCCTGGTAATATTAGTTATCATAAAAAAATAACAATACATTGGAAAGATTGGAAAGGAGCCTGGTATAGCTCACAGATCAAAGCATTAAAGAAGCCAAGCCCAGGACACAGGAAGTCTTCACTGAGCTCCTCTCTGGAGCACTGCACAAAAGCCGCCCGTCTGGACGCCTCTCCCCTCCGCCTTCGGGTCTCTCTGTGCCCCTTCTATGTGTCCGTGGGAAAATCTATTTGGCCCAGAGTGGCTTAGGTCTTCCCAAGGAGCAGGTAAGATCACAAACTACAAAGCCGAGCCCAGGGGCTATTTCCAAAACCTGAGGACTCCACCAGGTGTCACCGTAGCTGATGTTTACTTCACACTCATCTTTGTGAGCTTCTATTTTGCAAATAGATAAATGACAAATCTAGAAGAAAAAGTGGCACAAAAGACATGGTTTGGTCAAACAAATTTTAATCAAGTTAAGAGGAGAAAGTCGAAGTGCAATTCCAAGAAAAGCCCGTATCTCACAGGCTGCGAGGGGTTCTTGCCGCCTTCACTTGCTCTGTGTAGAAGGTGGGACCCATGCCTGCACCTTCCTTCTAGTGGTGGAGTACGGGACGTACTGCTGTGGAGTGCCACTCACGTTGAACTGATGGATCTTCCAAATGAACTTTCGGTCTGTCGGGGGCTTGGTTGTTGGAGGGTCGTCAGTCATACTGTGAAGCCAGCGATGCCTTCAGGAGGGGAGAGAAAGCAACCGGTTAGGGAGAGGCAGTGCACACAGGGAAGCCCTGAACTACTTTGTTGCTTGGGTTCAAGCTTTAGTTTCATCACTCACTGAACTTCTCTGTGACCTCGGTTTTTCAGCTAAACATCTCTACTTGCTACAGATAGCATATGGATCAAGGACAGTAAAACACAGACCCAAGAAATCAACCAGTGTTAGCCACTAGCTGGCTGCAGGGGCACAGCTGGAGGCCCAGCCATGTGGAGCTGAGGCACAATGACCAAGCGTGTGAAGCACTTACTGTAGTTCATCAAATCTAGACACCACTAGATTGAGGTACATCAGTATTTTATGTCCCTCGAAGAGAAAAAACAGGCTTCCAGTTAAATTAGGACAGACTACTGATTGGAGCATGTATCCTAACTGTAGATGTAGAGAATATTTCCAAGCTGATTAGGGGCAGTACTAGCACTGGACACGAGGGGGAGGTTCTGGGCATTACCAGGCTCAGGTTACTCTGGCTCATGCTCCTCTCATCTGACACCTGTAAGAATCCTGCTGGAGAGAAGGTCTCTGCACACAGTTTTCACTCAAGCTGAAGCCCGAACACTACAGAACAGCATGCAGTTTGCTGTATCCAAATATTAAATCAAGGCTCTAAATGAAGTGCTTAACAATTTAATTTGAAAGCATGCGAGATGGCAAATGCCAGACATCTAGCCTTAGAATAGAAAGGGAAGAGATCAGTAAGGATGCTAAGGACAGAGAAGGGACGAATCAATGTTCCAAAGACAACAGAATCAAGTGGGAAAGGAAGGTGAAAGAGAGTTCACAGCAATCCTGAAGACCAGCAACTCCCAAGGCCCACCAGGAAGAAGCAAGGGGGTGGGGGTGTCCACAGAACCACTGCTCCATGGAGAAAATGTGGACACCAGCCGCAGCGGAAATAGCTCCACTGAAATATGTAACGCTAAATGCAATGAGAAAAACTTGTGGTGTTAGGGCTGGACACAGTGGCCCACGAGGACTGCCATGGACCCTGTCTCAAAAACCCAAAACCGACCACACAAACACACTCATATTATATAAGCCTGAGAAGATTTGCAATGATAACTGGTAAACATAGCTAGGTACCTGACTAAAGCCACTCAGAACAGAGATGTAGGTGATGCTCTACTTGACATGAAAGAAAAAACAGCCCCAGAATGTCCGGTATGGCCCAAAGAAAGAACCTGCTTGTACCAGTGGGGCTGGCACCTGCCTTGAACTCTCCAGAGGAAACAGCTGATGGGCGAAGTCACCACACTGACAGCACAGAGGAGGTGAGCAGCCGAGCAGGGTGAGCCCAGACGCTGCACCAACAACGCCTCCCTTCACCTCACCGAGCCTGCACACTTAAGAAAGAAGACTACTGGCTAACTCCACCCAGACCTCTGGAGCACCACACGATGCTCAAGGAACCATGGCCGTAGCTTCTACATCCCTGATGCTGTTACCTAAGTGAGGAGCAGAAGGGGAGCAACAGAAAATGCCCAGGTAAAAGATAACCTTCGCTCTCACCACCACCACGTGGGCGTGCCGGCACTGCCGCATATCTTCAGCAGCAGCTGTTGTGTTTGCAGTAACAGCTGTGCGCAGGGCTGAGGCAGAACCTCTGCACTTTGGGCGTGCGCCTCCCCCCTCCCCCCCGGCAGGCACAGTGCGCAGGCCTCTGTACCCAAGATGTGTCTATTCAGACTACTGGCCACTCACGGGCTGGTTCCCTGTTCTTGCCTTCCTATAACTTTTCTGATTTTTTTATATGTTCTGGATGTTAATCTCCTGTCAGATGAAGAGCTAGCAAAGATTTCTCCCCTTCTGTACACTGTCTGACTACTTTGCCATGCAGAAGCCTTCTGACATAATCTCATGTCAATTCCTGAGCAGCTGGGGTCCTGTCAGGAAACTATTGCTTGTGTCTACATCTTGAAGTGTTTCCCTGGAGTAGTTTCAAAGTTTTGGGCCTTACATTAAGGTCTTTCACACATGTAGGGTTGATTTTTGTACAGGGTGAGGAAGAGGCAGGATCTAGTTCAATCTTCTGCATATGGATAACCAGTTCCCTCGGCATCTGTTGAATTACACAGAAAATAATATGGAGGCCCCTCAGAAAAACAGAACTGGAGGTCCTCAAATTGAGCAAAGAGAACCAAACACAGAAGGACAAGTACTGCATGCTTTCTGGCACATGTGGAAATGTTAACAAAAATCATACACACACACACACACACACACACACACACACACGTGCGTGCGCACGTGCGCGCACTCGAAGGTAGGAGCAGGACTACTGTTCAAGGAGGGGCTCTAGGGAAGGGAGAGAGAAAAGATCAAGGAAAGATAGCTGGGAGAGTGGATATGATGAAAACAATATATGCATGCACAGAAATGTCAAAGTGAAAGCCATAAATCTGTAAAATTTATGAGTTCGTATTTATAATTAAAACATTTACAAGTTCATGTTAAACTTTCTTGAGACAGGGTCTCCTTATGTATAGTTCAGGCTGACCTCAAACTCAAGGCAACCCGCCTACTTCAGCCTCCTAAGCACTGGATTGCAGATGAGCACAACACCTAGCCCTATGTTAATGATCATTTTTATCATAATACATAAAATCTGAAAGTGCTCATCCTAGCAAGGTTATGAGTAAGTCAGGGAATGTGTAATTAGTAATCTATACTCATGACTGTTTAGAGAATAATATAATAAGCCAGATGGTTCGTAATCTGTTAGGCAAATAATATTACCCATCTGTTATTAGTATTAAGGGCAAAGAGATCATGACTTAGAGATTTCTACACCAAAGAATTTTACTTGCAAAATAAGACTTTTTGCTGGGCTATTTTAATCTAACTAATTACGCAGGTATCAACGAGTTAAGAGTTTGTCTATAAGGGGACTTGTGCGTTAGCTCAGCTGTTTAAAGCACCTGCTTGGGCAAACTCATTCAGGAGCAGGGGTCTGAGGTTCAATCCCCAGCTTCACATGTCACACTAGACCCGCCCTTAAGGCAGCCGGAGCCAGCCAAAAAAAAAAGAATCCTTCTCAAGTTCTAAAATTAATTAAAAAAATTTTTTTACAGTGATGTCTATAAAACTGCTGTGTCTGGCATTAGGCCCACTTCAATCTTACATCACTGCTATGTCTTTATAAAGTGCAAAATATAAAATTACTAAAACTTGATAAACTCAGTGAGACTGCAAATAAGGAGACTGGAAAAAAGTTACAAATATAAAAAAAGAAAGGCATGTATAATGAAAATATAGAACATCATTGTGAAGTCTGTAAATGTATTAAAGTTATATCAAAATTGAAAAAAATATTAAATCATAATTACTGTAATCCCTGTCTATCAAATGCATTCAACTACAGAATGAGATAAATTTAACAAATTAAGAAATCAAATACAATTCATTAAAAGACGGCTAACTTAAATCTTGTTAGCACAGTAAGCTATTTAATTAAATGCAGTATGAATCAGAATCCCAGTGCGATTCTTACTTAGAATCTGATGACATAACTCAACACGTCTGCTGGACTGTTGTAAAATTATGTGCTGTAGTCGAAAGGGCCAACAAGACCGGATAAAGGTGGCTCAGAGGACTCACTGAGATTCTGTCCCCAGTGAGCAAAGAACCTCCGAAACAGTCAGCTTTATTCAGGATAGTCAGCGTGATCTCGTGCACAATCACCTCAGCAAAGGAGAACCATGTGCTCAGGCACAAACGTGACCACGGTCTCATTAAAGGAAAGGAGGACCACATGTTTGACCACGGTCTCCATCAACCTTCATCCCTCTCCCATCCTAGGGTCATTCAGGGGTCAACCAATAGCACTCCAAGAAAGCAACAAATGGAGAACCCACAGGTGAAGCTGCCCTACCCCAGCTGCCTCTGGGCCCCGCCCATCACACTCTGCTACTTGAAAAGGCCATCAGGCTACACTGAACTCTATCCAAAGCAATGGTGAAAACTTGGAACGGTCCTGAAGGCTGATACGCCAGGCATTAAATGAAATCTCAAAAGTCAGAACGGTATAAAAATTAGTATAAACATACAATGAGGTAGACTAAAACTCCCAAAGTAGACTAAAGTATGCATAAGGTAAGAAAGGTATTTCAAATCATTGGGAAATGAAAAATTTCTCAATAAATTATATTAGGATAATTTTGTTGTAAAAAAAAATAAAGTTTGATTTCCCAAGTCATATGTCAAACAGATTTCAGATTTTTTTTCCATTGAGGTACTGGGGATTGGCTTAGGATCTTCACATTGAGCCACATCTCAAGCCCTTCTTATTTTGAGACAGGGTCTAACTCCCTAACTCGCTTAGATAGGGCTTGAACTTGTGATCCTCCTGCCTCAGCCCCTCAGAGCCTGGCATTACAGGTTTGCGCCACACCTGTCTGATTCCAGATACTGTATTTCTGAAATGCTCAGATAAAACATGAATATTTATATCAACTAAATATATTGCTAAAGAACATGAAAGCCCATTTCCA
>PVKN010043144.1:0-10281 GCA_004027915.1 Capromys pilorides | reverse complement strand
GAGAATGTTTTAATCTGAGGTTTGGCTGTTGGTGATGTTTCCAAATCTCGGCTAAGCTCAGCTTCAGTTTTCTTAATGAATTCATCATATGACTAAGTTTAGAAAAACCAAAGAAGTTACTATGCAGTATTTAAAATTTAAAAAACCCAAAACTAAGTTGTTAAAATAGTAATTAAAAATTTTAAACAGCACAATTTAAATATTCAACTAGTAAAAATTACATGATTAAAAATTCTCTCCCTGCTTCCTGGGTTTAATCACCAGCAAATAAAGAAGGAAAAACAAGAGCAAGACAAAGAAACATCACAAAAACAAGTAAAAACAATCACAAAGAAGATAGATATGAAGATGAAGCAGAGGGGGGAAGAGGAAGAGGAAGAAGAGGAAACAGTAACAGCACAAGAAGTAGAGTCAATTTAATATTTTCCACTTAGCTAAGTATGTAAAAGGACTATGATTATTTGTATCTGAAAGCTATACTCACATGAGTATAATCTATGTATTAAATCTATGATCAAATTAACCCCCCATCCCCAGCACTAGGTAAGTCCTCTATGAGTGAGCTGCATCCTCAAAGCATTTTTAAAAAAATTTCTAAGACAGGATTGTTAAGCTGCCTTGGCCTTAGAACATGTAGCCTCAGATTTCCAAATAGCTGGGATTATAGGCATGAGTCACTATGACCAGCAAATTTCTTTTTCACATGATCTACTATGTATATTTCTGAATCAGATAATATAATTTTAAATTTTAAATACAAAATTTTCTTTTATTTTTATTTAAGTTAATTAATAATCATATTTTAATCACTTTTCCTACTTTTAACATCTGTGCAAGATATGTCCGCCTTAGTCCTGTTTGGTGTACCTGTGCAGATGTCTACTCTAGATGTTAGTAAGTCTTTTTACTATGTAAAAGACAGTATGATAGTAAGGACACAAATTTGAAATGAAAACTAGAAAATCTAGATTAAAATCTAGATTTACCATTTATAAGCTGTGTGCCCCAGGGAAAATCATTAATTTTATTGAAACTATTTCGATATCTATAGAGTTAACATCCATGGATTGTTGCTGTGAGGCTTAAATGAGAATTCTATAATTAGCTATATTTGTGGCATGTAAAAAACACTGCAATTGATGATTAAATTAATAAATGCTAGAGAAACTTGTGTTACACATAAAGACCAAAAGGTAGAAATTTAAAAGGCAGAAATGTTCACTAAATATAAAATCTCTTTCTAGCATTTACAGTCTAACAATGAAAGCAACCACGCTTTGAAATTTCCATTACTGGAAGTTCAGGTAGAAGCTATATGACATTCACTGATGATAACATAAAAAGGAATTCTTGTGAAAAGTCAGTGCTTCAGACTAATTCTATAATGACTCTGGTGATTTAGGACCTAGTGGTGATGGACAGAACATAAGTAACAGACAATTAGCCAAAGGCAGGGCCATCTAAGAGACTATGTAAATAACGGAGGCAAGAGGTCATAAGGGCCACAACTAGCTTGATGGCACTAGGAGTGGAAAGGGACAAGCAAGGACCTTTATAATAGAATCAGTGGGAACTGGCGCTGAAGGGATAGGAAGAAACAATGTGGAAGACATCAAAGGCAAGTTTCTAGGTTGACACAGAATCAGAAGGTTGTTAGAGCCTGGGAGAACAGTCAAGCTTAGAGTTATCATTTAGAAACCATTCAAATAGTATAAAGAATTGTGCTAATAAAATGTGGGATATTTAAGCCCCCTTTGCTGAGGAAAAAGAAAAAGGCAGTAACAATTATAGTAGCTAGAATTATCTAATAATTCTTTGTTTAAGGCAGCATGAATATCAAACTTTCTTCATAAAAGTTTAATCTTCTTTTTTTGGGAATAAAAGTCTTAAGCTGAGTATTTTACTACCTAATATTTTGTTTATTATTTTTTAATATATTTATTTGGTACAGGGTCTCACTACATTGGTTAGACTTGTTGTGATCCTTCTGCCTCAGCCATCCCAGTGCTAGGATAACAGGCATGCGCCAAAATGCCCAGTTTCAGTGGCCAGCGTGGCAAGGGACCAGCACAGCATGTGGTACTGGGGATCAAACCCAGGTCTTTGTGCTTGCCAGGCAGGCACTTAGACCACCAAGCTATCTCACTGGCCCCCACTATTTAATATTTTAATTTAGTATTTAGCTTAATATTTTAAGCAAGAACTGCTTAGGTAACCTCAGAATTTTTTTTTTTTTTTTTTAAACCGGGGATCAAACTTGGGACCTTGCACTTGCCAGGCAGGCACTTGTGCACCAACCTCAGAATTTTTTAAAGAGAGGATAAAATGTGATACCATGCTAATATTGAAAAATCCTACTTCATTACTCTATTAACAGTATTAAAAACATTTTAAGTTCTATGTGGTGGCACATACCCATTTTCTAGCTACTCGGGCTGATGCAAGAGGAATGTAATTTCAAGGCCAGCCTGGGCCACCATTGTTCTCAAAATAAAGTACTTTATGGATATACCTCAGTGACACAGCAATTGTGTAGTATGTGTAAGGCCTTGAGTTCAATCTCTACTAGTAAATAAAGGGGGTCCTGAGATGTAGCTCACCAGCACGGAGCCAGTGCTTGTCTGGCAAGCACTAGTGAGTTTCATTTTCAGTACCAAAAAAAGAAGTGAGTGTGTGGAATTCATATATACATTAATCTTGATATTCAATCCCCTTTTTTCCTATGTCTGACCTCTAACTGTTTAATCAGACTGGCTTCCTGTGCTTTCAGTCTTTCCTTTTGTCTTTTTTTCTGTTCCTTCTTCAATTGATCCACAACTGATTTTCTTTTCCGCAGCTCATCCTTCAGAGCTCTGATCCTACCTTCAATGTCACTCTGGTCAGATGTAGTTTCTGAAAAAAGATACAAAATATATTATTTAATTTTAACTGACAAAGTTAATAAAGACTAATGAAAAGATGTAATGTTAATAGTTCATTTGAACAGTCAAATACTTCAAGATATTTGAGCTTCTTTTTTTTTTCCTTTTCTTTTTTTTAATGTATTTGGTACAGGGTCTCACTACACAACTCAAGACTCATAATCCTGTTTTCAGCCTCCCAGGTGCTGGGATTACAGGTGTGTGCCACCATGCCCTGACTCTTGTCTCCTGTCACTGGCTCAGTGTGCCCGAAGGTAGGGCCAGCGCGGCATGTGACATGAGGAGAACATTTAAGCCTCTGAAAATTTATTAATGAAATGCAACCTTTATTTTCCACAAATCCTTCCTTTTACTTTTACCTTGATTCTTCTTGTCTATTTTCACTATCTAATGACAGTATTCACATATCTAATGATATTATTTAAAATTATAAATAAATCTGGAGGTGCCTTTCTTAGTAAAGTATGTAACTGAAGTTGAAAATTACTGGATTAGTGAAATTTTTATATTTGGCAAGGAATTATTTCTGGTAACAAAATAATCAAAATTTAGCTGTTCTTTCCCTTAATATATCTTTAATATCTTAAAGTGACATTAAAATCAAACTAAAATTTTATCATTTCAAATTGACTGTAATTCATTAGCTCATTCCTTAAACCATATAAAAGACAGAAATTATAAAAAAAATATATTCTGCTGTAACCCCCTTCCACACACACACGCACACACCAGGGACAGAATTCAGGGCTTTCACACTACACTACATGCCGAGCTACTATGCTACCCTCCTTTTTTTGTGAGTGGAAGAGTTTTGCTTAAGCAAATATCCAGGCTGGGCTCAAACTTTCAATTCTCCTGCCTCAGCCTCTAAGAAAGCTAGGAAATAGAAATGGCAAGTAAATATACGAAAAAAATGTTCAACATCATTGGTCATTCGAGAAATGCAAATTAAAACAACACCAAGGGGTTGGGGAGATAGCTCTGTGGCACAAGTGCAAGGTCGTGAGTTTGAACCCTGGTCCCACCAAAAAAAAAACACCCCAAAACAGCAAGATTCTATCTCACCGCAGAAATAATGGCTAACATCAAGAAATCAGCCAGTAACAAATGCTGGAGAGGCTGTGGAGAAAAGGAACCCTTCTGCACTGTTGGTAGGAGTGCAGACTGGTTCAACCACTACAGAAATCAGTGTGGAGATTCCTTCAAAAGCTAGGACTGGAGATCCCATTCAAGCTAGCTATTCCCCTTACGTATTTTTCCAGATAAAACCTTTTTTTTTTTTAAAAAAAAAGCTCTTAAGATATTTAATTTTTCTGAAATGAAGCTGATTAAATCTTGTTTTCTCTTCAGTAGCTCACATATCCACAAGACATCCACTCATCGCAACATCACAAAAAGACATGTTACTATTATGTATTATACACATACTATGAAAACAAATAGGCATTAAAGACACTGCTTATTTCTCTATACATAGAAATTACATAGCATATAAGTGACTGCTCCTTATACCATCTCCTAGAGTCACAAAATGGTGTTGTTTATGCATAGCGATGTTGAGTGACACATTTAATAGCCTAACAATTGAAATACTATTATAAATCTGAAGACTCAGATATACTATACAATATTATATCATAAAATCAGGTCTTGGGGCAGGGAAGATAGCTCCATGGCACAAGCACCTACCTGGTAAGTGCAAGGTCGTGAGTTTGAACCCCAGTCTCGAAAAAAAAAAAAGTGATAAAATCAGGTCTTCATTAGGTACTTCAGATTAAATTGCCTGATAGTTAAGGAATTAATTTAAATGAAAAAAGACGATAGTCTTTTTAAAATAATGTGATCCAAATGCCTGGGCTAGACACAGTAATATTAATTTCTGTCACTACTATAATATGGACTTAAGGTGCACTAGGAAAGTTTTCCATGCTTTAAGGCAGCAATGGCCATTATATTGACCCTTGCATGGACAAAGCTCACAATTTATTGATTAGCACTCATAATGATGTAATGATAAAGACCATTTCTTAACTTTGGACTTATTACTTAGATGTTTGATCCTGACCAATATCAGTATGAAACATGTGGCACATTACCTGGAATATTATGAAAGCTGAAAAAATGAAAAATAAAAAGACAGGGAATCAACCTAAAATGAAGTCTATACAGTACACATAATAGAACACTATTCAGCACTACCTCCCAAGAACAAAATTCTCCTTAAAACAACATGAGTAAGTCTGGAAGATGTTATATTAAGTAAAATAAGGCCGGGGAAAAAAGGACAAATATCACATATTATGGCTTATATCCAAATGTCCCCCCAAAGCTTCATGCAATTGTAGATGTGGCTTTAGGAGGGTGATCAGGTCATGGACACACAATATTCATTGGTGGATAAGAGGGGTGGAGCCTGGCTAGAACAAACAGATTACTGAGGTTGTGGCCTAAAGTGTATCTCCCTGGGTCTAAATTTGGATTTCTGCATCCTGGCTGCAATGAGATAGGCAGCTTTTCTTCTGCCATGCCCACCTGCTGTGTTGGTTCCTTTGGAGCTGACAGATCATGGAGTGAAGCCTCCTTTAAGTTGAAGGCCGCACATACTGTGTCTTACCAGTGCACACAAATTTATAAAATACAAGTCAAATTCACAGAACTCTGTGCTAAAAATAATCTAAGATGAAGTACAAATCCGTAACTGTAGATCTTCTAAACTGCATTTTTTAAAGCCCAATTAAGATTTATGTGCTTCCAAAATTTTAGGCATTATGTTACACCATTCTATCCTTTTTTTTTTTTTTTTTTTTTTTTGTATAGGGTCTCACTATGCAGCTCAGACTCATAGTAATCCTCTTGTCTCCTGCCTCCCAAGTGCTGGGATCACAGGCGCGCACCAGAGAGCAGGGTTGATGCGGCAGGCGGGGCCAGGAACCGAACCCTGGTCCCTGTGCTTCCCTAAGCAAGCACTTAGTCCGCTGAGCTAGACCGCCAGCTCTTACCATTACATTCTAACAACTTAAGTTTCAATTTTGACAGATAATTGTTTTATTTTAACAATTTTATATAGAGTAAATCCCCGACTTACAAATGAGTTCTGTTTCAGGAAAAAACATTGTCTGTCTGTCTGTCTGTCTGTCTGTCTGTCTGTCTGTCTGTCTACCTACCTCTACCTATCGTCTTTTTGAGACAGTCTCACTATGTAGTTCAGGATGGCCTTGAGCTCACTTTGTAGCCCAGGTTGCTCTCAAACTTGCAATCATCCTGCTACCTCAGCTTCCAAAGTGCTGGGATTACAGGGGTGCACCACTACGCCCAGTTGAGAAAATTCATTCTTAAGTCAAATTGGTTCAGACATTACATAAGTCTTATATAGTACACCTGTGAATCTCATACAATACACCTGTGAAAGTTGACAATTCAAATGTTTGCATGTAAGTCAGGGACTTACTGTATAGCTGTGATTTTCATATATATAGAGAGATCTATCTGTCTGTCTGTCTGTCTGTCTGTCTATCTATCTATCTATCTATCTATCTATCTATCTATCTATCTATCTATCTATTTATCTATCTAGATCTTTTCTTTTTAGAGACAGGGTCTTGCTATATTCTCTAGACTGGCTTCAAACTCACTATGTAGCCTGGAATTGGTATCAATCCTTCTGCCTCAGTCTCCCAAGTGTTAGGATTACCAGTGTGTGCCACCAATCAGGCTCTAATAAGAATATCTTAAACATCTAAGGTTTTTAAGATTTAATAGTGAGTGATAAAATCTTGGGAGTGTCAAAAGATTGGGAAATGTTTATACTTTTAAGTGCTCGGGCAGCTAAAAAGCAAACCAAAGGCAGTTAGAAACTAAACAAAAAGCCTAGCCAGGCATGGCGGTACACTCTTGTAATTTCATCACTGGGAAGCTGAGGCAGGAGGACTGGTATGAGTTAAGGCCATCCTTGGCTGAAAAAGCAAGTTTGAGGCCAGCCTCTACTACATAGTGGAAATTTTATTAAAAAAGAAAGGGAAAAAGGAAAGTGGTAAGGGGTGGGGTTGGGGGGAGAAAGAAAGAGCCTGTAAAAGTAAACGAACATGTTATAAATCTGCCTAAATATAGTATTTTACTGCATAATCATATTAAGAACACATAAAACAATCTATAACTTTTTAATCCAAGAAATCCCCTATTTGAATACTATATTATTTTTATGAAATTTTCTTCTATAGGACTTTTGGGGGAGGTGGGACAGGTGAGAACAAAAAACATAATTCAGTTTATTGAAACAAGATTAATCTGGTTACAGTTTTGCTTATTTCTCATTTCTAGCTTGCTTGATAAACTTCACTAGTGTAGTAAAGGTAACCCTACAACTTCTATAAATGCTGTTTATCATGACATCATTGTGAACAGACAGATTGCATTTACAGTTTAGAAATCTTAAAGCTATTTTTCTATAATTATTTTTAGTTGGAAAAATTTTACCAATAAAACAATATCTTAAAAATAATCATTAAGTGCCAGCGAGATAGCTCAACAAATTAGGTGCCTGCTTAGGAAAGTGCAGGGACTGGGGTTTATCCCTGGCACCATGTGCCACGCTGGCCCTGACAGCACACTAAGCTGATCACCAAGACCAGGCGTGGTAGTGCACACCTGTAACCTCGGTGCTGGGGAGGTTGAAAACTGGAAGATCACTATGAGTCTGAGTTGCATAGTGAGACTCTGTACCAAATACATTTAAAAAAATTATCATTAATCCTTGGTGTGTAATTCATGTAAGGATGGTTAAGACATTATTGCATTTTTGAATTTTTTTATTTTGAGGCAGGGTCTCATTATGTAATCCAGGCTAGCCTTGAACTCCCAGCACTCTTCTTTCCTCAGCTTCTTTAAAGCTGTACTGCTTTGACTAAACTAAAGTAAAAAAAAAAAAAAAAAATGGATTAAAGCTCTAAATATTAAAAGAGAAACACTAAATCTCCTGAAAGAGAAACTGGGAGAAAATCTTGAAGATATCGAGAGAGTTCATGGACAAAAATCAAAATGTAGGGCCGGCGAGATTGTTCAGTGGTCTAAAGCGCCTGCTTAGGAGGGCTCAGGCAACTGCGGGGACTGCAGTTCGATCCCCGGCACCACATGCTGCGCCAGCGCCACCACCAGGGCAGGCTGAGCCAGCCACAAAATGAATAAATAAAGAAACAAACAAACACAACAAGCAAACAAATAAATAAATAAAAATAAAATTTAAAAAAAAAAATCAAAATGTACATTTAACACTTGAAAGTATCAACAAATGGGACCTCCTCTGGCTAAGAAGTTTTTGCACATCAAAAGAAATTACCAACAGAGTGAAAAGACAACCCACAAATTTTGAAAAGATTTTAACTAATAAGTATTCAGACAAAGGTCTTCTTTCTAGAATTTATAAAGAACTAAAAGCCATTATGGTCCCAAAATTCAAAGACCGAATCCAGAAATGGGCATCTGACATGAACACACACTTCTCAGAGAAAGAAATTCAACAAGCCTATAAATACATGAAGAAATGCTCCACATCGCTAGCCATTCGTGAAATGCAAATCAAAACAACACTTAGATATTATCTCACTCCAGAAAGAATGTGAATATCATAAAGAAATCAACCAACAACAAATGTTGGAGAGGCTGTGGGGAAAAAGGAACCCTTCTCCACTGCTGGTGGGAATGCAGACTGGTGCAACCATTATGGAAAGCGGTTTGGAGTCTCCTTTAAAAAACTAGAACTGGAAATCGCATTCAATCCAGGTATCCCCCTACTGGGAATTTTCCCAGAAGAACTGAAAACATCATACCACAGTGATATCTGTGCACCTACGTTGATAGCAGCCTGATTTATAATAGCCAAATCTTGGAAACAACCAAAATGCTCATCATCTAAAGAATGGTTGAAAAAGATATGGTATTTTTATACAATGGAATATTACTCAGCTATAGAAAATGCTAAGCTGGAAAACTTTATATATAAATGGATGTATCTTGAACATATACTCATAAGTGAAATAAACCAGACCTACATATGCAAATATCGTACAGTCTCTCTAGTTTAAGAACTCAAAAGAAGAAATAAAAATGGAAAGGCATAACACAGCTGAATGGAAATCAAAAACTTAAGGGTTAAACAATGAAGTGACTGGAAGCAGAAAAGAGAGGAAAACATAGCAGCAGCAAAACTAGGCACTTATATACGTAGGATGAATTAGATAATAGTCCAAAGAACCTTCAAAAGGTTTTTCACATTGATGACAGCAATGTGCAACACTAAAACTATGCTTCAAATGCCTGTCATTCTGGTCTTTTAGATGTGTGCTGCTTCTAATGTAATTTCAGTTACTGCTACACTCTCTCTCAAGTAAATGGTTGGTTTACAAGAAAACAAAAAAGGGTATTAAATGAGAGTAAGAGACAATGCAAAATGCCTTAGGATTGACAGGCTACAATTTTGTATATACTTAGATTTCTAAATGTCTGTGTAAAAATGTGTCACTGCTTTTATCACATTCTATAGAGATTTATTAGAATACCAATTCCTAGTTAAATCTAAGATGTTTCATATTCAGAAAGACAGTGATGGTAAGCTCAAATACCCATGTTATGGAGTAATAGTATCACTAAGCTTTTCTTCTGGAGGGCTAACAATATAAGTTTACAGACAAAAAATTAGAGAAAAAGAAAGGCTACAAGGATAACCAAGATTTTGGCCCTAGCCCTTCAAGGTCAGTGAGGACTCAGGACATTAAGAGAACCTGTGCTATAACAACCTATAACTCAGTGGTTTCCCAAATTATCTGTTCAAGGAGATTATGGGGCCACAGAGGAAAGAGATTGAAGGTGTATTGTGTGCCTAAGGAGAGCACCTAGAGAGCAAACATTCTCTCATGCTTTCACAGAGAGCAAATTGGTCAAGCAATGGCCGTGACTCATCCAGACGGCTGACACTGACAACAGCTGTACAAAGCACTGTGTACATGGTTTCAAAGTTAATCCTGAGGGGATCTGACTGACCTTGGAAGATACAGAAGTTACATGTTTTGTTATACAGGTCTTGCTTTAACTTGCCCTTAACCATCCAGCAGGAAAGTTTAACTATGAGGCATAAAATGTAAAGCGAGATTAGTATGCTGAACTGTAAAAGGCTTAAATCAACAGCTTCTGACATTGCCAGTTTCACCAGTAACCCACTGCAACTATGGAACATTCGACTATGCATACAAATACTTTCTCTTAGTTCAAAGAGAAGAAAACTTTTGTATCAATAATGAGGAGAAAATTTATCACGTCTACACCCTGTGTTCTGTGTAACTACTATGAGGACAACAATATGCACTGTATC
>PVKN010043143.1:0-10281 GCA_004027915.1 Capromys pilorides | reverse complement strand
CCTAGGATATGGTGCATGCTAAGCACTTCTCTAACATTGAGCTACAATGCCTGTCCCTGCCACCTTTTGGAGTGACTCAGAAGAGGTACAAAACTGAAGAATGTGACTGCTTTAATTGTAGTATAGGGATCTATGCCACAATTTAATGGCTTAAAAGAATGAACTGCTATTTTCCAGAGTCATGCAGACTTATAAGTACTTTTCTCTCGTTTGAGCCCATGAAATTGAGACTATCTGGTCTAAGGTGTTTTCCCTCACATATGTTAATTATTATCAGATCTGGGTGAAGGGACTTTAACTGGCACAGGTTGTTGCTGTCCTCTGTGGTCTCCTGTTGTTCAGCAAATAGGTTGGAACTTTTTGAAAGACAACCTTATTTTTCCAAGTCTCTGCATTTGCATTGTCTCATTGCAAAATTGAGATAATGGGCCATCCAGACAGCACAGGGAGAGAGATGGCAGAGAATCCACAGCCCAACCGTTGATTGGGGGAACTGTAGAAGCCCACATCAAGATGAAATGTGCATGCAGGAAGCATCTGGGCCATCTCTCTCGCAACTCTCCACAAGAATTTCTCATACTTTGCTTATGTTTTGATTCTGTACATTTGTAAGGAACACAAGCGAAGAACTAAGATAAGGAGATATGAAAGCAAAAATAATGCAGGAAGAAAATTAATAATATAAAACAATTATGTTGCCTATAGTTTAAGAGGCATAGTTTCATTAATCTCAGCTTTGTTAAACACAAGTGTTATCTTAATGCAACAGTTATTTCTGTAATTTGAGGCAATTAGCTGGTATATTCCAGCCTTCTGCACTTCTCAGCTTGCAGTTTTTCCTACTCTCTGTGCTCTTTGAAAAGGAGTCACGGAGTCCTGCCCACACATGGGGAGCAGAGAATACAGCCCCACCTCCCATGGGAGAAGTCTCCACACTGCATGAAATTCTTCTCTAAGCAGTCACTTTTTCTCCTTTTCAGAAAAATCTATGAGTCTCCAAGATCTTCACAGCATCGCAGTTTGTCCCTGCTGATATTATTTGACTTTATTTTGCTCACCTTTTTGAATTTATGATTCTTATAAATGAAATTTCTTTTCATCCTCCAGAAGCTAGTTTAGGTTTATTTTTTATCTTATGTGTTTCTTTTCCACTTTTTTTCTTTATTGTTTTTAAAATCTTGCAGTCATCTCTAGCTTTTAATTTACTAGTTTCTAGCTATTTTATTGGTTAATCAGTGTATTGATTTTTCAGTGTGTCATCGTTAGTAATAATTTATTCAAGAAAAGAGTGACTTTATAACTTTCTGTTTAATTCTGTAACAAAAGCGGACACATCACTTTTTATAAAGTGAAAAGGGCCACTTTTTACAATTGTGTTGGGACAACAGATGGAAGCAAGCCTGTCCTTGACCCATTCTTTCACTGGCTTATTTACTGTGCGAAGTAATGGTAAAGTCACCACATAAAACTCCCTGACTATTTTATTTTAAGCAGGAAATAGATCTAGATACTGGGGAGTCCAAAAAGACATTGAGTCTCCTTGTGTTTCTGTTGTTACTGTGTTTGGTTTCAACTTGGAAGTCTGTCTATCTGAATATTTTCCTCATGTCCTTAGAAATAGTCTTTCTAATGTGTGACAGGCCAGAGAGTAGAGGATCATTGTGTGCAGGGAATTGGTGTAGCTAAGAATGAGGAAACCATCAGCCGGAGAACGTTGTAGATGCCAAAGTAGAAAATATATCAAAGACAGTTGAGTGGAAGTTTGCTTAAGCTATGGGGGGATCTTAAAAAAATAAGATAAACTGAAGAAAGTTTAGAATGCTACTGGGCTGAGGAGGCAGGACAGCTAAGCATAAAATCTCAATTCTACAAGGAGATGATAATAAAAATTAGAACTCTGTTCAGGCTCCACAGTGTGTTTAGACATTGACTATGGCCTGAAGTTGGGCCAGTACACACTAGGAGTACTGTATATATTATTTGGAAGCATTTGTCTTTCCCCAAGTCATTATTAAAGCACAGTTAGTTATGAGAAAGGCTTTATTCATTACTTTGAGGTTAGCAAAAATCTGAAAAACCCTTGTCTGCCTGCAGACATAAGCATTTGTGATCAATGTTGAGTGTAAACAGATTGCTAAGGCAGCCCTGAGCAGTGGAGCTGTTTTTGAGAGTTGTAAATGGTTATTAAATTGTGTGTTGGTGTGAGTGAGTATACATTAGTATTTTTTGCTTCTTCATATCGCCTGTATATTCATACTACTGATGGACTCAAAGAGCCATTAATTTTATTATGCTTAATAAAATTATCAAAATACTATTAAATAAAATTTAAGTTACTTTCACCCAAACCCTACCTTCCCCCACCAGAAAAATCCAAGACAACAGAAATAATTTCATAACATACTCTATTTCTCTTCAGTGCCCAGCTTGCCCTGACTTTGCTTCTTCTCCCAGAAAGTGTTCATGAGACTAGATATCTGCAAGGCAATTGTCTGCATAACAAAGCAGCCCAAGTCTGAGCCAGTTCCTGGGCATGTGCCTGTAGCTTCAGGTCAACCCATTTGGTGGTGGCTCCTGAAGCCAGAGGTGACAGGAGCCAGAGGTGACCAGACTTGTTATTTTGTTCAGGTCTGCTCAGTGTGCCCCTTGGTGACTCTCTGAGAGCTTTCAGTGAAAGATTTATACTGTATTAAGATTCTGTCTCCACTCCAATGAAAGTATTCCAGAGTTTCTTTTCACTTATACAAAAGGCACTGGAATCCTATTCATCTATAAGATCTTGTATGAAAAAGGAAAGAAAGAAGCCCAGTAAAGGCTGCATCTCTCCCAGCTTGTCTTCTCATGGAGTGAGGGAGGAGTGACAGAGGCCCGGCCAAGGCAGACGGCCTGTCAGAGGATACAGATGCCAAGCTGCAAAAATGGTAAAAGCATATATTTTCATGACAGCATTATTTCCTTGCCTGGATCTATGAGCCTCAGTGTTGGCAGCTGTAATGTTCCTCTGGGGCTGTCACGAAAGTGCTGTTGGCCAGGAAGCCCCAGCTGTCTTGCCTTTTATTTCAGATGGACACACATTGGGTTTTGGGGAGTAACCATGGGTTCATTTTCACCTTCCATCTGAGCTCTCTCATGTGACATTTTAGCTATTGGACAAGGCTGAGCTGTGTTGGACACAGGCTAAGCAAGCTCGCTCCAAATGCACCTTCTGCTTTCCTGCTACCACTTGGAAGTGCCTGAACCATTGATCTGGTGTACTTGTGACCTTGTGGGTTCTCAGAAGATAGAAGTGCACATTAATGGACAATTCAGTACAGGTAAATAAGGCAAATACATAAATAAGTAGATAAAATGAGAATTCAATTTTGAAAGAGTTCACTGTTCTGGCTTGCTGAAGGAGGCATATTGATAATATTTGTAACAATATTATTTTTTTACTTTCTTTTTTATTTTAAAACGACAAAATGAAAAAGAATAGAATAGCATAGAATTTTAAAACAAGATGTTAAGAAATAAACAATGGTTGTACATTACATTTCTGGGACAACATTATTTTTACATTGTGCAAGATTTGTGTAGAATGATTACACAGGTCGTATTTCTAAGGCTAAGCTATTTCTTGATGATCACTCATTTTGCTTGGTAGGGTTGAATTGTTAGAAAAATATGATGTAAATTAAGTGTCAATCACAAACATAAATTACTCTGTAGGCCTGGGGGTATAGATCAGTGGCACAGTGTCTGCCTGGCAAGTGTGAAGTCCTGAGTTAGATTCCCCGATACCAAAGAAAATCAATCAATCAATCAATCAATCAATTATGGTGTACTGAGTGATCATTTGGAATATTAATATTTTAGTTTTTTTACAAAACTATTTTGGCTACAGATGCAATGTAAAGGACCTAATTTGCTCTAAACATATGTAGATACTCCGTGTATGCACTTGAATGAGAAGTTGATCAACCAACCAATAAGGAGATGGGTTAGATTTTCATAGCATGTGAAAAGAGGTTTGAATAATAGCAGAATATTTTGACACCATTCTTGCTTCTGTTTCTTCTTACTTGTCTAATTATCAACTAGTGACTCAGAATCCTGCATAATATGGATAATGTGATAGTGGTAACACCTGATTTTTCATTTCCTAGTTCCCAATACAAGAGGAGTTGGTCTAAGTTTAAAAGATCCATTGAAGGGATACATTGGTCCATATGAATCAGGTGTCTCACCATAGAGCAAGCAAAGTCTATGACAGCAGGTATTGAAGGCACCATTGCAGTCATCTTCTCTTGAACAAATAAATGTGGCTAGAAGACCAGAATTGGTGAGGACTTGGAAGATTTCATGACATAAGGATTTCTTTGGAAAAGATTTTCATGTGGGGTATACAAAAAGCCAGTATTAGGCTGGGAAGATAGGTTGGTGGTCTAAGCAACTTCCTGGAAAGTGCAAGGACCCAGATTTGATCCCCAGTATCACAAGCCATGCCAGTTCTGGAATACTGGGCATGCTGTGCTGGCCACCAAAATCAGGTATAATGGTTCATATCTGTAATCCCAGAACTGGGGAGGCCAACACAGGAGGACCACTGTGAGTCTGAGCTGCCCAGCAGATGCTATGCCAAACAAATAAATAAATACATTTTTAAAAAGCCAACATCATAGATGCTTCTGGTTATTAAAAATAGTTGAGAGATCTGGGCTGTATCAAAGCAGCAAAGTTTATTTTCTGGCTTCATTCAATAAATCTATCTTTCACAGAGAGCTGTGAGCTCAGGAAGTTGTCCTGAATTGTTTTACATTGGAAAAAAAATTTACTTTCCTGAAGACAAGTTGTTGTGACTATAAGTTTTTCTTTGGCTCTGAAATTTAGGTTTCTGTAGTGTTATTTCATGTAAATAAGATGAAGGAGGCTGAAATGATCCCACTGAAGTAAAACAAGCATTTTTCCATTTCCTGATTTTGCAGTAATAGAAAGGAGGGAGCAGAGTTTCAGGAGTTTGGAAGGAAGCAGAATGTGGGAAACAAATTTCCCTGTGCTCAAGAACACAGTTCTTGGGGCCGGCATGATAGCTCAGCTGACTAAAGTGCCTGCTTAGGCAAGGCTAGGCAAACACTGGGACAATGGTTTGATCCCTGGCACCACATGCCATGCCAACCGTGCCTCCAGAGTGGGCTGAGCCAGCCACAGAATCTGGGAGTGGTGGTGCATGCCTGCAATCCCAGCACTGGGGAGTTTGAATCACTATGAGTCTGAACTGCATAGTAAGACCGTGCAACAACCAAATACATTAAAAGAAAAGAAGAACACAATTCTGGAAATGAAAGGAGCTCCCTGGAAAAAGACAAAGGCTTGTGTCCTGATAAAATTTAAAAGCACAAAACATGAAGTGAAGCACAAATCTACAGGAAGAAATTATGTTTAATTACAGTGTGAGAGAGCTGTAAGTAGTGAAACAAGATACTGAAAAAAGAGGATATTGTGGCAATAGCCTTATCCAGTCAAAATGTGTTCAATTCCTGGGGAAAAGGAAAATGATAGGCATAGTTCACATGAGAGAAGTTCTAGGGAAGCACTTTTCACCATCAGATTCATGAGAATAGAGACCTCCAGACAAGGACAGAGGTCAGGGAAAAGAAGCACTATGTGTTCATTATTTACCTGCTGGCCCACTTGCTGATGTACCTAGGAGGACAAGTGCTAAGTATGTTCTCCTGGGGGAGGCTCTTCACCCTTTGCATTTTGCATATTACCAGAATATGTACTTATGCCTTTTCTCACCAAGATAAGTGCTGCCCCAACAATGGAAAATATAGTGAATATCATCTTAACTGAATTTTCAAACTACTATCACTAGTAATGGGATACTGAAATTGTTTACCTCTTGACATGATGCTCAGATAACCCAGAGTCTGGTACAGTGCCCTGTCAGAATTTTTGTGCTGAATCTCTTTGGGACGTTGAGATTAGACAAGTATACATTATGGGACATTACATGAACAAAATGTCAACTATAGAATATTTAAAAATAAATCAAGAATACTTCTTCAAAGACATAGAGCATCTACTAGCAATACATAATCATTGAATACTCCAGAACTGAAGAAATCTCTAAAAAAAAGGCACTTAGGGAACAATTAGGAAATTATTACAAGGGCTAGATATTTGATATTCATCAACTGTAAGTTGTTAATTTCTTAACAGTGACATATTCTGGTTGAGTAAGAAAGTATCTTCACTACAAGAATAAATGTTAAGTATTTAGGATTATCTTTGTATTTATTGACTATTTTCAAATAATTCTATGAATATTGATATGTAGTATATAGGCACCATGATGAGAGACAAAGAAAATAAGAGGAAAAAGAAAGTTTTCCTTTACTTCTTGAAAGACCCTAATAGAAAACTTATAAAGAGAAAAAGGTTATTTTGATTCACAACTTTTGAGTTACTAGTTCGTGAGGATCAATGACATTGCTTTCAGATCTATGGTGAGGCATCATATCAGGATGGAAACCTAGGGTGTAGTGAAACTACTTGAGGCTGGCCAGCAAGTGGGAGAGAGAGGAACAGAACAAGATCCCTTTATCCCTTGAAAGGCCCTCCATGACCTGCAGACCTCCTACTCAGCCCCCTTCTTAAGGCTATACCATCTTCTAATTGTATCACCTATGGAAACAAGCTTGAAATATAGAGATGAGGGTCCTGTACATAGAGAAAAGATAGAAGTGAGGTCTCATTAAGCTTTGTTAATGGAGTGACCTATTAAGAGTAGTAAGAGGCAGCTTACTAGAGGTGATTTATACATATTAGACACAAGAAAATAGAAATACAAAGGCAGCTAGACTGCAGTAATCAGAAAGACAGAGGCAAAGAAATTAAACTCTGGCAGTTCCCAGAAAGCAAGAGTAAAATAAACATTGCTACATCCTCTTCACTTAGTCCTTAAAGCTAAACTGCTTATCCATGAGAGCTCCACCCATAATTTTATTCTCCACTAACAGATGGGGAAAGGTCATACGGCCAGAAGAAATCCAAGTGTGGCAGGGATTGAAACCAGCCAAGGAGCTAATTAGATTACAGGAACATGCATAGGGAAAAGAAACCCAATAAAAGGAGCTGCATACAAGAATCCAAGAGTATTTCCCTTTCAAATATTCCCTAGTTGTCCTGAGTCTCTGTCTCTGTCTCTCTTTTTCTCCTTTCTCTCCCCCGCACTCATCCACCTTCAAAGAAATTGTCTTATTTTACTTTAAACTCATCTTACTTAGCTCTTTATGATGCTGGGTTTAGGCCTGCCAAAAGCTGCAGGTCTCCGCAGAACAGTGGCATGGTGTGGTGTGATGTGGTGTAGTGTTCACCCCTTTCAAATGTTACAGTAATACATAGGTCTTTGGAAAATACTTAAGATAGCAGTCTATATGGCACCATGCTAGCTGGTAGTAGCTCTAGGTGAAAGAGGCATAGGTGGCTATTATGGTAGCCCTTCGTCTTTCTGATTGGCTTGATAGTTTTTGAAATAAAATTTGGAGGACAAAAGGAAACATATTGCAAGGGAAATGTTAATGTTGAAACCTTATGAGTTAGGGGTAAGACATGAACATGGGGATATTGAAAACATCACAAAATTGTCCCTTGTAGAGTTGGGAAAAGGATAATGGGAGAGATAAGTTAAATATATTTTTAGTCTCATGTTACTCAGTGAAGAAAGCAGTACTTCTTACCGGGAAAAAAATTTTTCTAGATAATTGGAGGGAAACGTGTCTGATTTTAAATTCCAGAGGACATAATCATTAGAGGAGTGAAAAAAAAATGTGATAAAAATTCTATGTGAGTTGTGAGCTCTCTTCCATAGTGTTAAATTTTAGTTAAATATGCTAAATTACATACTGAGGAATAATATCTGATAACAAAATTTGAAAAGCAATGATAAACATAAAATAAGATGAAAATACTAGATTTAAACTTTAGTTCAAAGAGAAATTGATGGGACAGTTAATATGTGGTAAATAAAAGCTAGAATCCTCTAAGTGATGCAAGATTTGGACAAAATAAAGTCTGTGAGTATAGTCTTTTACTAGTTAGAAACTAATGTGATATCCTATTATTGCAAATCTTAAGAATCCAGAAGGTAAGCCAAAACAATTTCTTTTTCCTTTCAGTGCACATGGATTTGCCTGAATTTGAATCTTTTTCTGGTCTTCTCTTCTGTAATCCTAAAGCAAGATCCTCTGAATCCTACCTTCAGGGTCTTGGATCCACCCAGAAGCACCATCCTTAACTCAGCCTAGTGATGCAACTTGTGGGGCCCAGTGAAAATAAAAATGCAAGGCTCCCCATTTAAAAATAATTAAAATTATTGAGAATTTCACATGGCAGGAACAGCTTGCTCAGCCTAGTGGGTGTTACCTCTGAGCTGGGGCCCCATGTGGTCACTCAGTCACAGGCCCACAAAGCCTGGGTTGACTCTCTGAGGACAAGGACTGGCACTTCTCAAAGATAAGTCTCTGAAAGCTACCCAAGTAGGAGACAAGACCCTGGGCAAGATTAGCCACATTGCCTACGATAAGGCACTTATATTTCTAGATTATCAGAGTCTCTTTACAGAAAGACTACCTCCCCCACTTCTCCAGGGGCTAAGGAAGGGAGAAGGCAACAAGGCACAAACATTTTCTTTGCCATAAATTGTGGGAAAGAGATTGGAGACTAAATGACTAGGACTGCAAATCATACCGTCTTCATTTTCTCCCTTTATATAGGAAAAATGGCAGTAACTAACAGAAATCTTGGAGGATCTGTCTAGTATACTTGGATGATGATGTGTTTGGCTATTACAATGAAATTTTATTTAGATTACCGCAGGTGCTCAGTGAGGTGAGGGAAGAGTGCAGTTCAGGTTTACAAAACAATTTTATGTCAATTGCTTTTTCACTGATTAGAGACATTCTGTAAAACGAAGCACATGCTCTGATTGCATTATTTATCTTGTGTACACTTCACACATGAAAAGTTCAGTTATTTTGAACCATCACACACACACACACAAAACAATATTGGCAGGATCTCAAAATGACAAATTGACAGTCAGAATCCAGGTTGACACTGCCTCCCTGTAGCTCTTGGAGATCAGCAGCCTTCAGATGCTTACTTTGGTGAATGTGGAAAGGCTTGTAAGGGCCTGACAGCTGCTCACAGGTTGAGTCCCTCAGAAGGACACTATTCTGCCCTTGAGGTCCCAGGCAGGAACCCTTCCACGCTGTGTATGTGCACCACATTTGTTTCACACATCCATCTGCTGACAGGCACGGAGGCAGTTTGTACAACTTAATTGTTACGAATTGTGCTGTGCTATAACCATGAGTGTGCTGTATTGCTATAGAATGATAGTTTATTGTACTTTTTCTTTGGGGAATATACTTAGGAGAGGTGTACTTAGATCAAATAGAATTTTTAGTTTTAGTCTTTTTGAGGAATTTCTATACTTACTTACATAACAGTTGTATAAGTTTACATTCCCATTAACAGTATAGGAGAGTTACTTTCTCCTTTCATTTTTTCAAGTGGGGTGTGTGTGTATGTGTGTGTGTGTGTGTGTGTGTAGTGTATGTATGTGTGTCTGTGCATATGTGTATTAATGATAGTCCTTGACAGGGATAAATTTGATTTGTGTTTTGTTAATGTTTGTTGGGCATCTGTACTTATTCATTTTAGAAGTACCTCTTGAGTTCATTTGCTCATTTTTCATAGGTCAGTTGCTTTTTGTCTGGTAATTTTTTTTGGAGGAGGGGTGCAGTTCTCACTACACAGCTTGACTTATAGTGATCTGCCTATTTTCAGCCTCCCCAGTGCTAGGATTATGCTAGGATTACAGGTGTGTGCCACCAAGCCCAGTCCCCGTGGCCGGCTCAGCATGCCCAGGGGTGGGGCCAGTGCAGCATGTGGTAGCGGGGATTGAATCTGGTCCCTGTGCTTGCCTAAGCAGGCACTGAGCTTAGCTATCTTGCCAGCCCTGGTCTTACAAGTTTTTTACTTCAATATACTCTAGACAATAGTTCTCTAGAGTATGCAATGTTTTTTTCTCTTATTCTGTGGGTTTTTTTTTTTTTCATTTTATTGGATGTTTCTTTCATTGTGTTTCTTAATTTGATACACTATCATTTAATGAATCAGAATTTCATTTGAATCTAGCCAGGTCAACAGGTAAGATAAGAAAAGTGAAGCAAGTTGAAAAGGATGGAGATTATCCTTATTGGAAGATTATATGAGTCTTCACATAGAAAACCT
>PVKN010043142.1:0-10281 GCA_004027915.1 Capromys pilorides | reverse complement strand
GACCCTGTTGAGGCTCCTACTGAATGTTTTAGGTTCTGAATGATCAGGATTTTTGTCATCTTCTGCCCTATATGAATTCTAGTAATTCTTTGACTAATAGCATCCTAGTTTAATGTACACATGTATGGCTTTTTATTCAAAAACAAAGATAAGGAACACTTGAAATTTTTTGACTGTATTTATTTGCATAAATCCCTCCTCTCTTGTACTATGACTTAAAAATTGAAGTTGTCCCCAGCTTTATATTTAAGTATATCTTCTCAGCTCAGTGATGCCACCATGCCATGCATTAATTTCACATCTGTTTTAGTCACTATTCTGTCGTTGCTGAGACAAATATCCGACACACAAGCTTAGGGGAGGAAAGATTTATTTAGCTCACAGTTCCTGGAGGTTTCAAGATGATGTCCCCCCTTTATAGGAACTGGAGGAGGGGCTGGGGTGCTGCTGTGTCCAGGATGATCTGCTCCATACCTCCACGTGAAACTACCACCTGTAAGGGGGAGGGGAAGCCCTCTGACAGCAGTGCTGTCAGTTTTAATGGTTGGTGCCTCTCTTGGCCACGCACCCTCAGTCCTGGCCCCTACAGCCTCATGCTTGATAGTCCTGCCCCTCTAGCCACGCACTTGACAGCCCCATGAATTACATGGGGCTTTGGGGTGACAACTAGATACAAACTACAACATTCCACCCCTGGACTCCCAAAAAACTCATGTACATCCTTTTCTGCAGAAGGTATTTTAGTCCATGTCTAAGAGTTGCCAAAGTCCCAACAGTTTCAGCATTGCTGAAAAGTCCAAGTTCCAAGTTTCCTCCAAGATCCAAGGCAAACTCTCAACTGTGAGCACCTACCCAAATGAAAAATTACACACATTGAACATTCAAAGGCACAAGACAAAGATTGCCCTTCCAAAGGGTATACACAGGAGAACTCAAACCACTGGGGCCAAAACAAGTCCAAAATCCAGCAGGGCAAACATTAAGTCCTATAGTTCCATGTGGAACATCTGAAGCAATCTGTGACAAATTGTGAGCTCCATGCGGCTCCACCCCATAGCACTCTCGGTGGTAGCTCCCACAGCTTCTCTCTTAGGCCAGCTACACTCCCTCTATGCAGTTTTCCTTTGATGATCCACATTCCTGGCTTTTTCAAACTTCTGGGGTTTCCACAGAGTAGGCTTCTCACTCTCTGCTTCACACTTTGCCCTCTCAGAGGCACACTGCCTGGCCTCCCAGGCCTTCTTCTGAAATTAACATGGAAGCCTTCTTACCCTCAGAACTCCTGCATTCTGCATGCACCTAAAACCAGTGCCACGTGGATGATGCCAAGGTCTGCTGCCAGCTGGAGCAGTAGCCAGGCTTCCTTCTCTCTTAGCTGTAGGGGTCGAGTACCTGGATTTCTGGATGAATTGTATATGGTGGTGCCATTCTGTAGTCTGCCGTGGCCATTGCCTCCATTCTGGAACCTGGTGTGGCCCCTGCCTCCATTGTGGAACATGGGGCTCTGCAGCTTTCTCCTCAAAGCAAAGGCTCTCGCCCTTGCTATTCTGAGGCTGTGAAGGGCAAGAACCTGCCACCTCCTGTAATGCCCTCAGGACATCTTTACTGTTTTCCTGTTCATCCTGGGCAATGGAGATCTCAGCTCCATCTTTGCAGTTCACAGCCTCCTTGACGCTTTCTTTCTGGCCAAACTCACAACATTTTAAATCATTCTGCTCGGCTCTTTGCTCTTCATTCTCACCATAAATCTGACTAAGAGCTGCCAGCAATAACCATGCCACTGTCCCAATATTGAACAGCTTTGAAATTTCCTTTGAAAGTTTCATTAGTCCTCCATGTTTAATTTCAGTCTCAGGCAAAGTCTCTGGACATGAGCAAAATTCTGCCAAAGTTTGGGCCAAGCCGAAACACAAATGATCTGGAGTCCAACAGCCAATGCAGTCCTTCTTCCCAGCAGAAACCTCCCCAGCCTGGTCTTTACAGGTTGGCTTTCTATCAGTCTTTTGGTCTGAGCTCTGACCAGAACCTCCCTTACAAAAGTGCCAAAACTATTCTAGCGCTTTACTCATAGGCGACATTGCCAAACCTGTGCTATTTCTTCCCATAAGCCATTCCCAAAAGCTTGTTATCCACATGGTCAGGTATAGCCACAGCAACAACCCTACTTTCCTGGTACCAAATTCTGTTTTAGTCACTATTCTGTTGTTGCTGAGACAAATACCTGACACACAAGCTTAGGGGAGGAAAGGTTTTTTAGCTCACTGTTCCTGGAGGTTTCAAGACGTTGCCTCCCACTCCCCCTTTATAGGGACTGGAGGAGGGGCTGGGGTGCTGCCGTGTCCAGGAGGATCTGCTCCATACCTGCCACCTTCGGCGGGGGGCGGGGGCCCTCTGACAGCTTGTGTTGTCAGTGGGTGCCTCTCTTGGCCACACCCCCTCAAGCCCAGTCCCTTGAGCCTCACGCTTAACAGCCCCATGAATTACATGAGGCTTTGGGGGGCATAACTAGATACAAACCACAACAACATCCCATTGTACAGTACTAAAAATGCCTGATACAGAGACCTGGAATAACTCTAGTGTCTACTTCTTTTGTTTCCTGACTCGCTTAGGGTTTAAAGTACTGACATACTTATTAAATATTTTCTCACATTTTTTCTAGTTGTTAAGGGCTTATTAGAAAATCAGGTACTCATTGCTTCAATATGATCAGAAATGGAAATTGTTATCTTTTTCAAATTTAAAAAAATTTCAATGTAGTTAGGCATTTTAATAATTAACTTAATTACATTGTAAGAAAGTAAGTCTGTCCAAACAAATCTGGGGCATATCTCTTTTCTTTCCTCTGAGGAAATCAAAAAACAACTGATCTCTGGGTTCTTGAGCCTTTTCATTTTTTTCCTGAGACAGAGTTTTCACTACTCTATCAGTCAGTTTTATTTGGGTCCTGAGCGTCTCAGGTGTCAAACATTCCCTTTCTGGTCATGAAATGAACAATGCTGAAACACAGTTGTGATGTCCAACATGGGAGAAAGGAGACCTGAGAAGGCTCTTCATGTAAGTGTCATCTGTTTTCAGTTTAACCTGGTGCTGTGGATGGCAGATATTGGGTGCTCTGGGAAAATCCATCATGGATTCCTTTAGTTAGTGTTCAGGTAACAGAATGAAAGTCAAAGCTAGTTGCCAACTGCTGTGCCCTGCATTGTGTATCTTGGCAGATGTCTTGTCTGGCCCAAGACTCTAGGAGCAGGACATGAACACTGAATGTTCCAATGGCCACCACACTCCAGGGTCCCAGGCTTCCATACAAGTGCTTACTTAGTCTATTGAGGAGCTAAGGGGGTCTCTCTTCCCTCTGGTTCATCTTTTCTTCTTTTTCCCTTTTTTATTAATATTAATGAGAAAAAAATAGCAATGACACACTTGCATAACAGGTTGGTAGAACAGGTACAATAATCAATACATTGCATATTACTGTCTTCGTAGTAGTTGTCCAGAGTACAGGATGCAGACATGATATCTTGTCTAAACACTATTAGTACAAATCTTTCTTCTCATTGCACTAAGAGAAAGTAGCTATATGTATCGTGCAATAGCCCATAATAGTAATGGGTTATCAGTACAACTGGCAATATTGGAGGCTACTGACTTGAGCCTTTTACAGCTCAGCATATTAATATGGCTTTCCTTTTTATTCCTCATGGTTAGACTTTTCTGCTGGATGGTTAAGACCAAGATAAAGCAAGACCTATATAACAAAAAATATAACTTTTGTATCTGACAAGGTCAGTCAAATCTCCTCAGGATTTACCCTGAAACCACACACAGCAGTTTGTAGAATTTTGTGAGTGTTAGCCATCTAGATGAATCACGACCATTGCTTGACCAATTTGCTCTCTATGAAAGCCTGACAGAATGTTTTCTCTCTAGGTGACTCTCCTTAGGCACACTGTACATCATTGATCCCTTTCCTCTGTGACCTCATAATCCCCTTGAACAGGAAATTTGGGACACCACTAAGTTATAGGCTGTAACAGTACAGGTTCTCTTAAGTGCTGAGTCCTCACGAATCTTTAAGGGCTAGGGAAACATACTGGCTATTCTTGTAGCCCTTCTTTTTTCTGTAATATTTTGGTCTGTGAACTGAAGTTGTTAATCCTCCAGAAGAGAAACTTAATGATATTATTCCTTGTAATATAGGCACTTGAGCTTAACATCACTGTCTTTCTGAAAATCAAATGCCTTAAACATAACATGGAACTGGTATTTTCCATCAGTTGTTGATAATCTTTTCTTTTAGATAGGTTCTTACAGTAATGTATCCTGTTAATCCACGTGTACCTTGGCAGCTCAGGCAACCACTGAAGATGGCTTACTAGATTTGTCCTTCTGCTATAGGCAGCTAAATTAGATAGAAATATCATAAGCACTCAGACAAGGCCAGGCCCTCAAGGAGACAATACAAAAGACAAAGTGACTTGTAAGTTTGGAAGAGACAGACATTTCCTGTTGTGGGCCAGACTTCAAGACACAAGAGTAAACAAATGCAGCCATATTACTCCTAAGGATGGGTATCAGAGATTGACATTCTAAATAGGTTTCAATCACTTTGAGAGAGCTAGAGTGTGTCACTAACCCAACCCCCTACAGGTAAAGCCCCTGTTCTATTCTCAGGTCTGCATGCTAGGTGGCTTGCTTCCCCATTTGATCCTAGACTTAATCAATTCTACCCGAGCAATTGTGTTTGTAACCTTATTGGTCACCTATAGTTTTATCCTACTTCACGCCCACCTAGCGAATTCCCATGTTTTCCAACTTAGATCCACCTTACCTCATGGTTTTGCTCTATAAAAATCCCCCAAAAGACAGATTTCTTGGTAACCCACTTGATCTCTTCTGTCCCTCTCTCAACAAAAGCTTTCTTTATTCCAATAAATATATTCTGCTCTTAACCTCCATTGTGCCTAAAATTCAGTCTTTGGTTTTAGAGAAAATGAATATGTCCCAGGTCTTCTGAGTTGGGAGCTTCATTCTCTTATAGCGAAAGAACCTAAATCCTGGTGGACCTGGTGTCCAATCCCAGCCTGTGCATTTGGGGGATTTTAAAAATGAATTTATTTATCAGAATGTGCCAAACAGGGAAGAGTATGTCTGTCTTCATAACTGCTTTTATTATGGATCTTGCACTGAGTTTAGGAAGGAGAAAGCAGATACTAGAAGGAGAGGTACTGGTGAGTATTTGGTCTCTGTTTAGTAGAACCTGAAGAGATTTGAACTCCTGAATGACCCAGATTTTCTGTTGATGTTTTAACCATGACTTAGTGTCTGCCCTAAGTTTTGAATCAGTCAAAAATCTAGGTTTGTGTTCTGCGTCAGGCACTTCCCAGCTCTGTGTTCTTTCAAGTTTCTTCGTATCTTTGAGTCTCAGTCCCCTTCTCACATGTTTTGTTTTGTTTTTGTAAGACAGGCTGATAGTGTCTTCTCCTTCCTGGAGTAGACAGTGGGGCCGAGAGCACAGGGTCTGCAGAGGAGGAGCAAGCACCAGGAGCAGTGGGCGCTCACCAAATGGTCGTGGCTGCTCTGTGCAGCGGCCTTGAAGGCATCAGCTCCAGACTCCCAGGCCAAGAGAGGTACCTGGCGTTCAGCGTCGGAGAGGGTGAAGTCAGAGCGGTTCAGGAGGCAGGGGAGCCACACAGACTGGTGTCACCATGCCCTGCTGGTTACAAGGTGACAGCGACTGATGGTAGATCTGTGCTGCAGGGGATCCTGACGCTGCCTGCAGTCCCTGCCCTGTGTGCCCTGTCTGTCTGCATTGCGGACATGGAATCTTTGTAAGGAAACTTCTCAGATATCTGATGTGGAGCACAGGGGAGCAGGAAAGGGACAAAACACTGCAGAGAAGGTTTGAGCAGGTCGTCCTCCTCCCAGCCTGGCAGAGTCTCTTCCTAATGGCTCCCCAGAGTTGCAGAGCCCCTAAAGCAGATCTGAATTTGTTTGGTCAAAGTTTTAAGGCTCATTAGAGAGGCCAAGTTGGATTTTCCCTGAGGAATAACGAGTTACTTTTTTGGACAGTGGTTGAGGAAGCTTTTCCTTTATTTCCTGGATAGGCCTCACCCTGGCTTTGGGCACCACGCTTGACTAATTTTTAACTAATTGGAGGGTTTTCTTTTTGGGTTAGGCTGGCCTCTGTGCTGATGATGGGCAATTATTAACCAGGCTACTCACAAGATGGGGAAGGGATGCAAACAAATAACCAGAGGCAATTTGCAAAGGATCCCAGGGGCGGGTGAGAAATCTCCAAAGAAAATCTTGGGAGATCAATTTGCCTTGGAAATGTTTACTATTTTATTATTTTGTATAGGTTGTTAAAAAAAGAAAAAAAAACACCTGTCTTCCTGGTGCTTTGCTGGGCAATTTCTTACTCCAAGTCTGGACTCCAACATTATCTATCTCTCAGGGATGCCTCTTCAGATGCCCTATCAGAAATTTTCCTCTCTCCTGTCATTGGCTGTCATCCCACCAGTGTTTTTCCTTTTTTTTTTTAAGCATCTATCAGCAGCTTAAGTAGTTAGCTATTGATGTTTTCAGTGTTGTTTTGCTTACTCACTTTGTTTTCTTCACCTGAGATCCATAGAAGGGGCCATTCCTGTCTGATTCACTATTCTATCCCCTATAGCTAGTATATAATTGGTACATAAAAGGTGCTCAATAAATAACTGCTGAATATTTGGAATAAAATGTGATCTAACAATAGTATTAGCATGCTAATAATAATAATAATAATAATAATAATAATAATAATAATAGTAATAAATGCAATAATGACCTCAAGTTCTAGTTTTATGCTCTGGTAGTTGTGTGATGTTAGGAAAGTGACCAGGGCTAGAGATGTACATCAGTGACTGATCCTGAAAACGCAAAGCCCTGGCATCCCTAGTGCCATGTAAAAGGAAAGACCGAAGAGAAAAGGCAACCAGGAAACTTCCTTAACCACTCACCCCCAAGAAGAGGAAAATGCAAGGGAAAGAGAGGAAAGGATGAACAGAGACTATGGTGTGAAGTAAGCGGGAGTGAGGCCTTCCAAATGGCATCCGTTGGTGTTAGGGGGATTCGATTTTAATTCACTCTCTTACTCAACAATAATTTCTTACGTGCTACTCTCAGGTAGGGAGATTTTAGTCAGGAGAGCATGATGTGTGGACGCTTCTATTTCTTTTCTTGCTGCCTCTTCCTTCTCTTCTTAGCCCAAGTCTGGAACAATCCACCCAGCTTAAGGGCAGCTTTTGATTATCATCTCAATGCAGAGTTATTTCTCTCTCTTTTAAAAAAAATTTAAAATAATTTTTTATTTATTTAGTGCAGGATCTCGCTATGCAGCTCAGACTCTGATCCTCCTGTCTCAGCCTGCCAGGTGCTGGGATTACAGGCACGCCCCACCATGCCCAAGTTTGGTGGCTGGTGTGGCATGTCTGGGGTTCTGGGGCTGGCATGGCACGTGGTACCAGGGGTCAAACCAGGATCCTTGCGCTTGTTGACAGATGCTTAGATCGCTAAGCTATCTCCCCAGCCCCAGAGTGATCTCTTACTTCTTCTTCTCCAAATAAACGTAGTGAATTCCAAGGAAAAAGACCCCAAAATACTATAAACTTCAGTCAACATGGAGGATGATGATCTTATTGACTGCTGGTGGAGTCCAGGCGTGGAGATGAATGAGGAGGAATGTGTTCAGGAAGACTAAAGTAAGATCCTGCTCAGTATTCAAGACTCCCCTCATGGCCGCCTGTGGAATGCCTGGTACATAGACTTTCTCATTCTTTTCTTTTAGGTCTTCAGCCCTCTTCTGAAATCCAACAGACACCAGTTTTCCCTGCGCCCCCAGAGCCTGCTTGTTCTTGAACACTACATTGCATCCCCTCCTTCCACGTGCGGGTGGTTGGCCCAGTGAACCCCAGCAGCTCTTCTTCATCTCTCTTGTTGGAATCCACAGAGGCACAAGGATGTACATAAAACCAACACAGAGAGGGGGATGCGTCGTCAACCCTGGGGTGAGGATCCTGGATTCTAGCCGTTCTGTGTCCTACCATGCATCCACGAATACACCTGCAGTGGTGTGGTCATCATGCGTTGGCCAGATCCACAGAGATGATGACACTGTCAAGGTCCCATGTTGATGTGCCCTGGAGAACTTCTTCACCATCACATGGCAGGGTCCATGCTCCAGTTGTCCAGAGCTGTCCTGGTGCCCCTCCCTCCATGGGCCCTGCTGCTCCTTTTGAACAAATTAACACTGTCACTCTGCCAACTGCTCCAGCCTGTGAGTGAAGACATATTCCTGGTCCAGTCTTCTTCCTCACCCATCCATCCAAGCTATGTCTCATCTTCCCAGATCTAGCCCTCCTCATGCGTCTCAGTTCGCCTCACTTGCCCTGTTCTTCCCCCACTCCCTAAATTCAGGTTTTCTCATCTCCCTGACCTGCTTGCCACCTGAATTTCATCTTCCTCACTCTCCACAGCCTGACACACCTCTCTAGAGTGATTGCTCGGGAACACAGCTTGGTGATTAACTCCCATCATGAATATCTTAGTTGCTTTTCTCATGGCTAAGATACAATGTCCAGCACCTACGACTTAAGGTTTATTTAGCTAGCAATTTGCAGAGGTCTTATTTTATATCTTGGTTACTTTTCTCTCTTTGCTGGGACAAAATAGCCAACACCCAAAATGAAGGGCGGAAAAGTTTATTTAGCTGACAGTCAGTGGAGGTTTCAGTCCATACTCAGCTGACTCCAAAGCAGAGTGGCACATGGCAGAGGGCAGCAGTTCATGGCAGCAGCAAAGATCAAGAGCAAACGGTAGGAGCTGAGGCAGCAAGTGCAACAGAGAGCCAGTCGGATGCCCTTATGTTGCATTCAGGCTCTGCCCCAGGCCTGGTGTAGCACTCACACCCATAATCCCAGCAGCACTTCTACCCGTAATCCCAGCAGCATTCACACCCATATCCCAGCACTGGATCATGAATTAATCATGAGCTCTAGAAGCCACCGCCTGACTACATGAGGCATTGGTGAGGGAGGGCACCTAGGTACAAACCCTAACGTTCTGTAACTAGCTGGTTCCAAGGCAGGGAGGCTTGGCAGACGGGCACCCCAGAGGAAGCGCAGCTCATGGCAGGCAGAAGGCAGCGAAACAAGTGAGGGACCTAACAGTGCATCCTTTCACCCCTTTTATATTATACCTAGGCCACTGGGATTAAGATGGAGACAAACCAGTTAGTGAACTAAATCAGTGATCACACACCCTATAATCCCAACATCACAGACTCTAGATCCAACCACCCATGGCTTCATGAGGTCTGGAGAGGACATCCAGACATAAGCCGTGACAAGGGACTCCTGCGCAGTTTCTGGAACGAGCCCTCCTCCCTGTTCCTAAAGATGAATGTGCCTGAAGATGGGTCTAGCGCTCTACTTCTGATCCTGTCTCACTTTTCGGCTGGTAAGGGGTCCAGGATCCAGATCTTTCCAGCTTAGGGCGCTTCCCTCCCAAGGAGGCTGTTTCCTCTTTCCTTCCTGGGTTACTACAAGTAGGGACACTGGCCTCTGGTGCCCGGTGTGCTTACTGACTTTCCTGCTGCTAGGAAAACACCTGCAATGTAAAGGAGAAGACTCAGTAGGCTGATGGGCGGAGAAGGCCGGGTGCAGGGTGGGTTGGCTCCACGGGAGGACGGCAGAGGGAAGGCAGTCACCTCGTGGTGGTTGGGAAGCAGAGCACAGGGAGGAGCCTTAATGACACGCAGACACCCACTGACCCTCCACCTCCAGCTGGGCCCTGTGCCTAATAGCACAGTTGACTACGACTGCCCGAGGACTCGTCCGCCGATGATGGTAGCCTCTCACGATCCAATCACTTTTCTGGAGTCTCATCATCCAGTCCATTTGACAGTGGCTGAGCACACCTGTCACAGTGCCCTTTGGCAAGACTCCTTTGCTAGGCCGCGCCTTGTCTCTTCTGCCTCTTTGACGCAACAGGTAGGAATTAGGGTCCGCAAGAGCTCCTCCTCGGAGTGCTTGGGGCTGAATCCTAGCTGAGGAGGATACACAGAGGCTGCTCCTGGAGGTCAGGTTTCAGGCAAGCTGGAGAATATGCTGAGCAGAAACACGGTTTGAAAAATATGTGTCCTTTGGCAATGTGAAGGCTCCTCAGGAAGGTCCCTTTCCATGAGGTAGTGGCCCTTCTCACAGGTCCACCTGAGCACATGTGTGTGTGTGGGGGGTGGGGTGG
>PVKN010043141.1:0-10283 GCA_004027915.1 Capromys pilorides | reverse complement strand
GTTTTTAGACACTGTGGTTTGAAAGGGAAGAGTTCCAGACAGTTTTTATATAAATGTAAATCTAAGAGATCAACAATTTAGATTTACATTTGTTGAACAAATATCAAAATATTTGTTGTGTGTAGTTAAAAAAGAAATTCTACAGACTTAATAAAAACTGACTTAAGATGAAAAAAAGAAAAAAAAAAAAGGAAGGGCAGCTAGAGACCTGCAGGCAGGTAACAGCAAGACATTGCTACTGTGCATAATGCCTGAGGGCTAGAAGCAGAGGTGGCATATCAGTTTCTGGCCGCTGCTATGACAAGTTAGCAAGACACTTAGTGGCTTAAAACAACATTGATTTGTATACTATGGTTCTCAAGTCCCCCAAATCTCTTTGGGCCAAAACCTAGGTTTGGATAGATTTTCTTCCTTTCTTGATACCCTAAGGGAGAATCTTTTCCAGCCTTTAGAGAGCAACCTGTTTCTGCTCCCTTCTCCATGTTGAAGCCCAGAAACCATGGGTTGAGTACCCCTTGCAGCCTATCACCCTGAGACTGATACTCTTGGGTTACCTGAGCAGCCCAGAATGATCTCTGTGTTGAGGCCAGCAAATTAGCAACCCTAATGCTCTTAGCAACCTTAATTCTCCTTTGCCGCACATCGTTAGTTTCCAGATATTAGGACTTGCACATTTCTGGAGGTCGTGGATCTGCTTCCCAAGTGGCATTCCTGGGTCTGGAAGAAGAACCGTGGGGACTGGAAGCCAGGAGGATCCAATGAAAACTGAGCTATAGCAGGAATTATGCCCATGAATGGAGAGGCACGTGAATGAGACACACTTCCGACCATGGAGGGTGACAAAGAAATAGAACCTCACTGGAAATGGGAATGATTTGCTGGGTAAACAACTAGTTTTAAACATGAGTCTCTTTTCTTTTTTTTTTTTGTATTTTAGGGCAGGGTCTACAGGGTATTCAGGGTCTTACTACTAGATTGAACTCAGTGATTCACCTGTTTGCAGCCTCCCAAGAACTGGGATTACAGACTTACACCACCACACCCAGTTTCAATTGCTGTCTCAATGTGCCCTGGGGGCAGGGCTGTCACGGCAGGCCCTGGGATTGAACCCCAGCCCTTGTGCCTGCTTGCAGGTGCTTTAATCTGCTGAGCTATTTGGCTATTTAGCTAGCCCACTTTTCTTTCCCTTTCTTTGTGCAAAGCCTCAAAAACCTTTCATTGGGTGCTAGGGAATATATTTTTCTTCTACGTATAGGTACAGATGACTTCAGACATTCAAAAATTGTGTAGCTCATTCATGTCTTCCCCAAATACTGGGAAAAGATAGCTCATTATAATGTGCTCACTAATTAAAAAAAAATGATCATTTTTCTGTCATTCTGCAGAAATTTACAGCAAAGGGGATTCAGAGGATTACTGCATGAAGGAAATGTCAATGTTAAATCTATAGATGGTCCCTTTAGCACCGCACACCATAAATTAAAAGCAAATGTGAGTCAGAAGGCTCGGTGAAGGGGAAAATAGTGAGGCACTAACCTGATCTGAGTTTACCTTTCTTTCTGGAACACACATGCTTGGCTGCTTTGTGGGGCCCCTCCCCCATGAAGAATCCTCTGCATTACTGTGTTGCAGGCTGGCTGTCTTGGCTACCTCAGCAGTGCTGCTTCAGCAGTTCAATGCGATGTCAGCATCAGGTGTCAAAACCACCAGGGTGACTGGGTTAATGGCCGTACCGTTTTCCTTGGAGAAGCAAGGACAGACAGGCCAGCCTTTGTCTCTGCCAGGAGAGGCTTGAATTTAAAACTTCATCCCAGGCCGTGTGCTTGAGAGCCTGTGGAGTTTGGGTTATTTGGCTGTTGGCTGTTCTCTGCTTTGACACCAGCTCTGTTAACTCTGAAAGCAGCCTCCTCTCCAGTACGCAGCAGGCGCTTGGTGGAGGGGAGGAAAACACGACCTTCCCCTTTGCTCCTCTTGTCTTCCTTCTGAGCCCAAGTTTGTTTGAGCTCTAAGTCAGCCATGGAAGGAACACATTCTGCTGAAATCTCCAGAGTCCTTTGTCATCTCTGCTCTGAGTGGCTGCTGTGTTGGGGAGGATGTTGTGTTCTCATCTTTCTTTTTCCCTTCACCTGTCCCTGCAACCACTGTGGCTTCAATTCAAGGGCACAGGGGAGGCCAGGTGTGCACACATAAGCTTGTGCACTGTTGTCTTAAGGTCACCTTGTGAGGCATGATGACAAAGCCTGCAGCTAGTCATCTCTAAGCTGGACACAGGCTACGTGCTTTATAAGCTTGCAGTTTTTCCTTACAAAACTCTATCTATCTATCTATCTATCTATCTATCTATCTATCTATCATCTATCTATACCAATGCTGAAGAGGTGAGGTGAGATGGGCTGAAATGTGTCCTCCACCAAATTCACATGCTGAAATCCTGACCACTGGTACTTTAGAATGTGACTATATTAGAACACAAAACTTTTACTCTTAATTCACTTTTTTATTTTTAATTAATTACTTTTTGACAGTCTTCAGTGTAGTCCAGGCTGTCATCCAGATTCTCTTGTCTCACCCTACTAAATGATGGGATTACAGGTGAGTGCAGTCCCACCTGGTCTTAAACATAGTGTTATTCATGACATAATGAAGGTAGAATGGGGTCATATAGGTGGGCCCAAGCCCAATTTTACAGGTATCATTTTAAGAAGAGAAAATAAGGGTGCAGACCCAGAGGGCTGGTCCTGCGCAGATGCAGGAAGAGCCGCTGTCTGCAGGCCGCGGAGAGAGGCCTTTGCGTAGCCAGCGCTGCTGCCTGCTGACCCCAGAGCCAGCCTCCTAAGGTGACAAGGGGACATGTGTGCTGTCTACGTCATCCTGTCTGCTGTGCTTACTATTGACATTGATGTCCCCAAGGCCACACATCTGGGAAATCCAATCAGAAGTCATGTTTTCAGTGTAAGTGTCAAAATTGTCCTACAATAGCTTTCTAATAATATCTTTAAGCATTAATTAATAGGTCAAAAGGACAATTTTTTAAAGATTGACTATATTTCTATCACCTTTCTTTTTTATATTTATGCAAATTTGGAAAGAAATCCTTCTCAAAACTGACCTCGCTACCCTGATGTGTAGGAAAACTGAGAAATTTTCAAAACAAACTTAATTTTTCTTTAATCAAGGAAAAGCAAAGAAACAATGCAAAAACAACTTTTATTTTCTCAAACAGGTTTAAGGAAGCCAGTAAATTTGGAAATTCCCCGGTGAGTAGGGCTTTCGCTCCTGAGCGAGCTGCGCAGGGAAGTGGGGCAACATTCATTTTCCTAAAGAATGAAGACCCTGGGGACACGAGGGCAAGGACAAGGGCCAGGGCTGGGCCGGGAAAGTCCACAGGGGACCCAAGACGTGCTGGCATGGGCTGTGAGGTTTTTCCAGGCTGTAAGCCTGGGAGGGCAATTTGGCTGAGCTAGAGGGAGACTAGGAAGCCCTGCCTTGGCCATACCCCAGGAAAGCAAGGTGACAACTGGTGTGCCGTGCTCTGCTGGTTTGGAATGCTTGCCCTGGAGGACCTTAAACAACTGTGTATCTCTGCTTCCCTAGCGACAAACCTAAATGGCAGCTGGAGACCTACCCGTGATGGGACTTAGTAGCAGTAAATTATCCCACGCATAAGAATGGAAATATTTGAATCCCTATAAGTAATATCTTTAGAAGATTATTCCACCATACATACATTTTCTTTTCTGGTTCATTATAAGCAACATGAAGTCAGTGTCTTGATGTAGCTGTTGATACAGTTCACAACTCTTCTAATTTTCCCTTGGTAGTGTCAGCTACTTACTCAGTTTCTTAAAAGCAAACAAACAGAAACCAATGGTAATGGGAAAAGAATAATAAATAACAGTTTATGTTGCTTCATTCTCACATGCTTTCACAAAGAACAAAAAAGGCTTCGATGTCTGGCTGAGGTGGGAAATGCGATCGTGGGCTGAGAGTCTGAGGGAGCTCTGACCTTGAGTAGGATCAATAGGCTGCTTCCTCTCTCAGCGGGCAGAAACGAATTCACCTTTTTTTCTAGCAATGGCACTTACTTAATGATATTAAAATTTTAATTGATTATGCTCAATGTTTTGAAATTTCAAGCTGCCCAATGCAATCCTACCAGACCCAGTCGCCCTCCAGCCACCATTGAAGGTGAACGCCACAGCTGTAAATAAATGCTGCCATCTACAGGAGAAAATAAGAATGTCATAGTCACTGTCCTCTACCATCTCAGACAAGTTCTCCTGCTCCCCTGCCCCATAATATTTAGAAGATCAGCATCTATATCTGCTGAATGTACTGATTTTTCTTTAAAGTAAACAGAGAAATCCCTGTATTTTATAAGGAAGATGATCATTATTTTTAATCAATCTCTATATTCTCTAAAATCCTTCTGTAGTAAATGGGGCTTAAACACTGAACAGGGATTTTTGAGAGACTAAGCCACTAGACACAGTGATAGAACTAGTAGCTCAAACACCTTACACTTTCCCCTAGGCTTTCCCCCTTTTATTGGAATGAAAGTCAAAAATGTTACTGTAAAAGGTCTCTAGATGTAGCTTAAATCATGCTCAGTGGCCCTCTGTGGGCTTGGAAGGTGGACAGTACCCAGCCCACTCCATGCTGGCTTATTACTATCAGGAAGGGGGCTTTTATTTTTTAAGTGTTTTTACATGCTGGGTGCTGCACCTGGTCTGTATTGGAATGATGCTGAAAAGGACTTGTGTGTCACATGATACTGCTTTACATCTATGAAGTCAGTGCAGCTCCCAGGGTGTTGGTCTTTAGGCTGGACAGCTACTGCTTGCTCCCTAGACCTGATTTCTGCCCCCTTGAATCACTCAGCCACCTGTCCATCTGCACATGATAGCCATCGCCAGTGGCAGGGAGTACTACATTGACGTTGTCAATCCTCTGCGTCCTTAGCAGGCTGCAGGGGAGTGGGAGGAGGAGGACTCTGGAGGAGTCTGTGGCCCTGCATGCTGTTCTCTCAGAGATCAGCCTGAACTGCAGAAAGAGCCCTTCACACTGCTGAAGCACTCTGAGGCTGTCCTTGAAAACAGCCATGAGGGAAACATGGGGAGAGTGCCATTGTGCTCAATGAACTGTTGAGCGCTGCACCCCTTTGCTCTCTGAGACCCACAAAGACAGTACTGGTCACTGTCTCACCCTTGAGAGTTTCTAGTAGCTGGTACCTGTGCATTTATTTCTCTAGGGCAGTGGGAGTCCGGGCCATTTTCTGGCAGAGAAGAGAAGATCAGGAGGTTGTGTCTAGCTTTGGAATTTGGGTTTCTCTTTTGTCACAGTACCCTTCTCATTTTGGAAGATCTCATTTCCATATTGAATCAAAGTTCCCTTTTCTTCTCATCTCTGTTGAACCTGTGCTTCATAGGGGATGGGATCTACTCCCATTGATGTTGATTTGGACTTAATTTGATTAAATACTCTGTTTTACACTTTCCAAACTGTTTGTATTGTAAGTCTTCTTTGTGATTTGCAAGGCATCTTCTACTGGAAGCACTTCAGAAATCACGAGCATATGGGAGAATGACTTTAGGTTAGTGGATCTTCTTGACATCCCTAGAGCTCTTTTAAAAGGTCTATGCTAAAGGATTCACAGTCTGGTAGGTTAGAATCACCTTCATGGTTGACATAATCCAGAGGTTGGATCAGTGACTACCACTTCTGGTCATACTGGAACTAGAAATGATAATGAAACTGCTAACCACAGTGATTACCAGGGCCGTAGAGTCATGAGATATGAGATATGAGATGTGAAAGTTAATTTTATATACCAATGTGAACAGGTTAATATTTCCTTTTGGAGAAAATTATATAGGTTTGTGTACTGCTTTTAAACTGCCATCTGAGTTCTTTTATGGTGGCAATGGAGGTTCATTCAGATCAGTGTTTCCACTAGAGCTTTTAATTATGCATAATCATCATCATCCTTTGCTCTGAGGTACCACTTTCATCTGAAGCTTAAAGTGCTCATCAAGCAATTAAGCCTTGCGACACTCTTGAGAGGCAGAACGGAGGCAAAGTGATTAACCCATTTTCCATACAAGAAGGTAGAAGCATGGAAGATATCAGCATTTCCTCAAGGTTGCAGGAACCAGAGCTGGGCAGCAAACACAGCCTGCTCAGGCTCTAGGCAGTCTGCTTCTGAGAAACTTTCCTCTTCTGAGGGAAACATAGTAACTTCTGTATTTTGGGAAATGTCTCTACCTGTTTTTGTTTTTTTTTTAAATATTGATGTGGAACAACCTCCTGAACATTTTGCCATGACCATAGCCAAAAATACCATTTTTTTGCGGTGCAAAATCTATGCTCTGTGAAAAAAAGACATGTATTTATGAATCACCAAGATAAAGCTGAGTCATCACTGAGAGCCCCGAAAGTCCTCAAAATCTTCTAACATAGAGCCTTAAACTTTTCTTACACAGAATCAGGAAATTCCATTTGGTCAAGCAGAAATGAAACTTGAACTTCACAAGTATTAGAATTCAGTTTGAAACTGAGAAGTGCTAACATCTGTCTTTTAAGTTTGACAAACAGCTTTTCTCCTTGGCTTCATTTGAATGCAGGCCAGTTTCACATGGACTTCATTGTCTTGGGCCAGCCAGAGGGGAGGGCTGCACTGAGGCTTGGGGGTGGGGGAGTCAAATGGGATAGTTAATGTTCACACAGCTGCTGAAAGCCTGAGACCAGGGGTCAAGGGGTCCAGGGACTGGCCTGAGAGGCAGAGTAGCAAAGTCAATGGAAAGTCACGAGTCTCTTTATTTATGATTTCTTTATTTATTCAGCAAACATTTATATGGGAACTGTTGCATGCCAGTCATTGGCTAGGCACAAGAAAATTTAAGATGAATAAGATATAATACTAATCTTTCGGGAGTTTACAATCAGGGAGCAAAGACGATCATTATATAAAGTAATGAGTAGTTGTAAAAGTATTTACTAAGTGTGGTCTGGGCACTTGGATGGCTCAGAGAAATCTAAAAGGTATTTCTTCAAGACTGCATGGATGCTGGACCTGATGGATGACTTTATTGAGGAGAATCACTAGGCTTAAGCCTTCAAAGATTACTTAAAGTGTTGAAATGTTTTTTAGGATTGGCACCGTTCTTTACTGCAGCAACAAGCATTGGCTGACTTCTTAACATATGAAAGCTATTATTCTGAGCTAAGGGGATGCAGAGATCCACCAGAAGTGACTCTGTTTCCCAAGTAAATTATAGCGTGTTTCCAAAAGCTAGACAGACTTAAAAAGACAAACAGTGACAGCCTGTGCTGTGTTGCTACTCCCACTTTAGAACTCAGATAACCAAAACAATAGAAATGCAACAAAGTGGGTGATGAATTTGAATGACTGAATTCAGTATACTTCTGGGGGAGATTGAAATGGACTTGATGAGGTCTTAGTCTGTTTTCTGCTACTATAACAGAATACTACATATTGGAAAATTTATAATGAGGATGCTCTGGATGAGGGAAGCACAGGATCATGGGTTACATGAGATGAGGGCTTTCTTGCACTTCCTAACATGGCAGAGGGCAAGTATGACATGAAAAAGAAAATGTGTCATCCCAGGCCTCTCTGCTCCCTGTGAAGCCAGGAATCCCATCCCAGGAGACGGCCGGTAGTTTGCACACTACGAGTGCAGTTAAGACTGTGCCTGTTCTCCTGCATTGGCTGGCCTTCCTTTTTTTTTTTTGATACCAGTGCAGGAACTCTTGCTTGCCAGGCAGGCACTTATAGCTGAGCTGTCTTACTAAGCACCACTGAGTCTTTCTTAGCAAGCTGCACAGTATCTCTCAGGTCTCACTCAGGTCCCAACTGGGAAAGTGGAACTCTCATTTTGGGGAATTTCCGGCTCTCCCTCTGTTAGTGAGACTTTGCAAGGAAAAGTTTTTTTTTTTTTTTTTAAAATGTAGGTAGTTCATGAAGAACCCAGGGGACCAAGCCCTTTACTGTCTTGTAACTCCAGGAGACTGTCTCTTCACTCCAGTCTTTCCTATCTCCAGACCTTCCTCTTGGTCCTGGTAGCAGGCATGTGAAGCCACGCTTCACCTCCAACATCCATGTAACAGGCAGCATTGAAGATTGTACTATATTTTACAAGGTAGAGGGACGACACAGTAAAGGACTCAGTCCCCTGGATTCTTTATGAACTACCTGAATAAAAAAAGCCTTTTCCTTGCAAAGTCTCACCAACAGAAGGAGAGCCGGAAATTCTCCAAAATGAGAGTTCCACTTTCCCATTCGGGACCTGAGGCCTGAGAGATACTGTGCAGCTTGCTAGGAAAGACTCAGCTGTGTTTAAGAAGATAGCTCAGCTATAAGTGCCTGCCTGGCAAGCACGAGTTCCTGCACTGGTACAAAGTGGGGAAGCAAAATGGGTCATGATACAGTATGCACATGGACCAATATCCCTCAATAAATACATTCAAACAAACATGCTGATGAAACACTTGAAAAAGAAGGTTGGAGAAAGACACACCCTTTCTCCTTAAAGAACGATTTTGCAAGTGGCAGGAGCCACTCCTGTTTCTATATCCTAGGTTGGGGTTTAACCTAAAGGCCACACCTAGCTGCAGGGGAGGACCATGCAGTTTTCATCAGTTACTCATTCACAGCTTCCAAGAGAAGCTAAGTGTGCCAGGTACTGACAGACAGGTAGTAGTCTCTGTCACGATGGGTAAAATGACCTAGATTAAAGGGTTGATAAAGGAGTAGTTATTTTTAGAAACAGAGTATTTTAGGGAGTTGTTGAATTATATCAACTATCCTGAGCTTCCAGTTCTACTCAGGCAAGGGGGAAGTTAAAAAAAAAAGAGTAACCTGAAACTTTTTCATAGTCCAAGGACCTTTAATCCCACTGTCTATTCATGGCTGTCTGAAGAGCCAGGTTCTTCATGCCTGTTCAAAGGATCCCCTCTGAGATAGCTAGTTGGGATTTAACAGAACTTAACTAGAAAAATGAACTTGTACCTATTTTCTTCAGGCAGGGCAACTTGCTTCATGTCTGTGGCAATGCCCACCACTGATGCTGGTCGTGGCTGTAATCTTTATGAGACACTGATGCTCTGAGATATTGATGGCTTTTATTGTGATTGTCTTATGGTATAAATAAAATAATACAAATAAAGCAAGGGACTGTCTAAATTAATAAATACCACCAATAAAAAGTACATGACAATTTCAAATGATTTCTTACTTTTTATAAAGTGCTCTTTGAGGCTTTTTGGGGGTGTTTTTTACATAAAAGATTTGAAATTACACAGCTTTCAAGTTTTGCTTTGAATATTGTTGCTTGGATCTGGGATATAGCTCAGTGGCCCAGTGCTTGCTTAGCCAGTATAAGGCCCTGAGATTGACTCCTGGTAGAAGACAAAAACAAAAACAACAGCAAAAAGACACCGTAAAAGCTGCTAATAATGTGTGTGTGTTTTTTTTCTTTTCAAAAACAGCTTAATTAAGATATAATTCAATAATACATGACTTCCTTAATGAGGTGTATACTCACCAAGTTTTGACATACCACAGCTTTGTGCACACATCACCATAATCAATTCCAGAATATTTCCATCCCCCTAAAAGGAAACCTCATGCTCCTTTGCTGTCACTCCCGCATCCACCATCAACCACTTTAGAGCAATTAGCCTCCCTGTAGGTTTGCTTTCCCTGAACATTTCTAATACCATAGATGTGTTGTCATCTTCACTGGCTTTCTTTTAAATTTTATTTTATAAAGAGAGTGCAAAATAGCATTAAAACAGAAAAATTACAAGTGATGCAGGATTTCCCTTAACAAAGTAATATGAATTTCACAGTATTTGTTGTATTTCACAGTGCTGTCTTCCAGCCAGTTATTCATATCACCAGATACATGCATGCGAAATTGGAAGAAGAAAAAAAGGAAAGAGATATATAAGAAATTAAAAGGAGAAAAAAGAAAAACAATTGAAAAAAGGAGACAAAACAAATTAAGTATTATCTGTTCCTTTCCATAGACCAGCAGAAATCTACAGTAATCTACAGTTGTCCAAACCATCCTGTTTACACACATAGATATATCTCTTACCGCACTCTCTCCTGTCACATCTTGCATTTCTATACTTGAATGAAAGTTTGTTTTAATAATACAGGAAATGCCATATTAGATCAAAATAAGAGTTTAATGAGCTCAGGACTTTTATCACTGTGATACCAGTAAACCATTTTGTAGTAGTAGTAATTCTGA
>PVKN010043140.1:0-10278 GCA_004027915.1 Capromys pilorides | reverse complement strand
TTCTTGCTTATATGGACCTAAGCAAACCATATATATCTTTATTTGTAAAATGGGAACAGTAATAGCAATTCACTTTCTTTGATAGAATGACTAGGAAACTTGTATAAACTCAAATGTATATACAACTGCTAGGGAGGTAAAATGTAGAGTACTAACCACCCTAATAAAAACAACAGTACCAGGAACTTCACAACAAGAGGCAATGTTGCAGAAAATTGTCCTACCTGCCCCTTTTCTGTTTAAGTAGAAATCTGCTGACCAACTTCTGAAAGCCCATGAAAATAGGCAAATTGTTCCAGAGAAGTAATTATTTCAGAATATTTGCATATATGAAAACATGACTTTTGCAAGAACAAAAATTTATCAGTATGCTCCTTTTGATTTGTGTTTGTTTTTTTATCACACTGAGCTGCATCCCCAACCTCCCTCAACTTCACACTGCCACACACATACATACACACAAACACACACACACACACATGCACACACACACACATACAAACACACGCATATACCCCTTTTTGGTACTAGCAAATCAACTTAGGGTATTCACACTAAGCTCCAAGTTACATATACAGCCTTGTTTTAATTTGAGACAAGGTCTTTCAGTTGCCTGGGCTTAGCTAGAACTTGTGACCTTCCTGCCTTTGTCTACCAGAATTCTGGGATTACAGGTCCATACCACCACATCCAGCTTCTCTTGGTATTTTTTGGAAAACATAATGACCTACATTCCAATGCTGGATTATAGGTCCCACTAGACACTCATGTCCAATTAATATGAATTAACTAAAATTAATTTTAATTGTTATTGTTCAATCACACAGAACTCACCCTAAATGTCAAGTGGCTGCCACTAGCCACCACAGTGGGCAGGGCAGGTGGAGAACTTTTCCCTCTTAGCGGTTCTCCTGACTGACAGATAGAAGTGAAAAGCTAAAAGCAATATATACTTTCAAATTTAAGCTTTGATTCCATTCTGCCTTTTACTTGAACAAAAGGTATAAACTCCCTCAGACTCAGTTTCCTTTATCATTAAATTGGGATACAGTAAGGTATTTGCAAAGATTAAGGAAAATAACTAAGTATCCCACATTCTACGTGTGCTCAATCAATGTTATTTATTACTGTGCTTCATCAAGTCTAAGATGCAGAACTTTTCACATTTTAACATATCTCAAATTCATATGTAATTTCTAATCAGTGCCAAAAGAAACTTGGCAGAAGAAGGAGTTGTGACATCGAAGTCAGTGCGGCACATGTGCAAATTTAGCATGTGTGGAGAAGGTTAGAGCTGCATCTGAGTCTCACCTAAGCTGAGATGCAAGCCTTCTTAGCATGGCACTTCGTCGAGCCTTATTTTAAATTTGGATCCCAATTGTCATTTAAAAGTCTTTGAAAAGAATATATATGAATTTCAGTGATAAACAAATGATTATTATCTTTGCAGAATACTGTCATGTTCTACACAATGCTATTCAAGCAGAAGGAACTGATAATCTTTTAGAATGGCTTTGTGTGTTTCCCAATGCCAAGGAAGTTTTGATATCATACTTTTTAATTAAGCAATTTAATTGACACATCAAGATGTATTTTTATAGGGTACTGTGTGACATTGTAGTACATGTCTACTACATATAATGATCAGATCAGAGTAACTAACTTATACATCACCTGAAATATTTCTTGATTCTTTGTGCTGGGAGCATTCAAAATCCACTCTCTCTTCACTGTTTTGAAACACACAATTAATTACCATCAGCCATAGCTCGCCTCTGCAGAAGAATGTTAGAAGCTATTCCTCCTTCAGCACAGTTGCACCACCACGTCTGCTAAAACAGATCTGTTCTTGGCCTCCAAATGACCTTCCCCATGCCATCACCTGCCACCCAAAACACCCAGCTGACTCTTAAGAGCCATTTAATGTCCCTTGGCATAAAATTTGACTAAGAAGGAAAATCCATGATGATGATTTCAACCACATGGAAACTTTTCATGAGCCTGAAACACAATGAAAGGCCTGGAAATTAGTATTCTTCTTCTAAATGTACTAAAAAGAAACAGATTAGAAAATACAAGTCATGAGGGATGATGGGAAGGCACTGCAGTGCCACAGATGGTGTCCAAATACATGCCGAGAAGGTCGGACCTTAAGAGGAAACAAAAAAAGAAGAAAAAAACCCATAGGCCAAAGAACTGCATGTGTGTCTGTCAGGGAAAAAGAAGTTGCATAATTACGTAAGTGCTTCATTTTTCAGTAAAGCTGTTATTAAGTTCCTTATGTAGCTAACAATTTCTAGGGTTGGTAGAGAGAAAATGTGAGATTGTTAACCAGAAAAGACATATATGTGAGAAGAAAGAAATAAATCTTCCAATCTCCGAAATTTAGCACTGGAGGATGGAGTTTCTTTCAGTATTTTTCCTTTTAGTGTTCTTGTTACCAATATATCCATCAACTATGATAAGCACACAATTATTTATCAGCCATTTTTTTAAAACCTGCCAATTAATAAAATGCCTTATCATTTAAAATTTTTTAATCTGTACTTATTGAATTTTTTTCTTACTACTTATTTTTATGGTCTCCCTTGTAGTCACAAAAAGAAAAATATTAGTAAAAGCACCTTGGTTAAAAAAAAAATAGAAAAAAAATTCTTAACATAAAAAAGCCTAAGAGGTCTTTCCAAGTTCATCATAAAAAAAAAAGAAAAAAAACCGTGTGAGCACCCTATAACACAGGAACGAAGTTTCAGAAAGATCCCAAGACTCAGAAGCTACAGTTCCAGAGGTAGGGAGAGGAGGGGCATTTCCCAAGAAGGGGGAGGCAAGGTTTGTCTGTCCTGGGGCAACCAAAGGCCTCCATAATAAAACAAACAATAGCTCACCTCACCCACAAGCCTGGGGACAACCAAGCTTCCCTCACAGCAGCCACTCTACCACCCAACATATCAGTTTCCTGACATGGTCCACTTACCAAAATATTGTTTACTGGATTTGGATTTTTTTATAACTTTATAAGATATTCTTGTTCATATAGAGAATTCAGGAAAATAAAAATAAATTATGAGTAAAAAAGAAACAGTCACAGAATCTCAATGATAACAATTCTACATATTTCCTTCCATTCTTTTTTCTTTGCATTGATTAAGCTAATATTGTTTATGAAATATTTGCTATTGTTTTCATTCAACATTTCTCAAAATCAAAAAAAAGAACAAATCCAATAGGAATCTCTTTTATATTCCAAATCATTAGTTTCTATGTCTTCCACACCATTTTCTTGAAAGAGAATATGTATCTTAAATATAATTTGAAAGAATGCCACCATTCACTGAAGAATTTTCTGCCAAAGGGCTGCTGGCCAGTTGACCAGTGTCAGTGCAGAGGCTAAGTTGGTGCTTCCAGAAAACACTAAGTAATACAATTAATGTTCAGATGTTCTCAGTTGGTTGCTGTCTCATGTATTAAGGTGTTATAACTAGTGGCCCAGAAAAAAATTAACCAAATCTATACCTCTCTGTCCAGCTGCTATGTCTTTCTCTGAGTTTCTTCTTTTAATGCATAATCACCATGAATATTTTCACAAAAACAAGAAAGAAACTTGACAAGTATACTAACAACAGCGCACACAACTCAGCTAACATAAGGGCACTATAAGTAGCCAAGACAGTTTTGCATATGCTAAGGTGACAGCAACAGTCACAGCTGTCACTTGAGAGATTATTCATTGCCTTCGATGACAGAATGCACCCTGATTTCAATTTATGAAAAATGTCACCTTAAAAACTAATAATTCATAATTCATAAGGAATATAACAAACATGAAATACTACCACAATGATCCAATTAGCAAACCCCAAAATGCAGAAAACTGCAGGTAAAGCAATGCAGTCTCATCAACAAATAACTTATAAGTGAGAAAAGGAAAGCAATAGATTAAAACAACTTGAAAGACCCTTTTAAAATATAACAAGCAGGGCCAGCCCGATAGCTCAGCGGACTAAAGCTCCTGCTTAGGCAGAGAACAGTGGCTGGGGTTCGATCCCCAGCTTGCTGTGCCAGCCCTGTTCCCAGGGCACGCTGAGATGGTGACTGAGCCTGCGCATGGTAGTGTGCACTTGTAATCCCAGCACTTGAGAGACTGAAAACAGGAGAATCACCACGAGTTCAATGTATGTAGTGAGAACCTGTAGACCCTGTACCAAATACATTTTTAAAAATAATAAAATATAACAATCAATCCCAATGGATTGTGAGATTCAGGAGACAGTTGAAAATGTGTGCACTGAAAGTTTGAAATAATAGGTGACATGAAATCTGAGGTTTGCCTCAAAATAATGTTGGAGGGTAGGAGTAAACAGAGGTACAGTAAACAGATTCCTAGAAATTCCTGCACTGAACCTAGACTCCTGTATGTAACTACACTCCTTTGTGAGCTGAAACTAGTGATTTCTTTCCTAAGGACTAGAATACGGCAAGATAATGGAGGCCACCTTTGCAACACTGTGACTTCCCTTCCTGCTCTCTCCCTCTTCTCTTTTTCAGCAGCCTTCTGTAAAGCAAACTACCAGGATGTGAGATGCTCTGCAGAGTTGCCCACAAGGGAAGAGACTGCTGAATGCTATCAAAAGCCTCACAAATGTTACAGCTTATATCTAGATGTCCTCCAAAGCCTCATGAACTCATAAGTGGGGATTTGGAAAGTAACCAGATCATGAGTGCATGCACTGGATCATGGTGTGTGATACTGGATGGGTCCATTGATAGAGCACAGTGAGAGTAGATAAGAGATTTACTGAAGAGAGAAGCCCCACCCTGGCTTGGGTGGTGCCAGCTGATAGGCCTACAGCCTGGGCAACATAAAAAGAGAACAAAGGAAGTCACACTGCTTCCTGCAGGCCTTGCTATGGACTGTCCCTCCTCTGTGATGCCCCTCTATTATACTGCCCTGCCTTGGAGCCAGCCAACTAGGGACTGAAACATCTACAAACTATGAGCTACAGTAACCCTTTCTTCCTTTCCTCCTTGTGTGTGTTGAACATTTTGTCTCAGCAACAAGAAAATAACTAAGACAATAAAGTGGGGACAGATCCTTCTTCAATGAGTCATGAGCTGACTGAAAGTTCTTGGAGTACACAGAGCCAGAAAACCCAAAGTAGCCCAGCACAGAGGCGCAGCTCTCAGAATCAGGGTGATAACACATACATGTGCTTTAGTCTGGTAAATTTTTAAATAATTCATTTACTTTCAGCAAATAATGCATACAGCATGAAACAAGACTTGTTGTAGCTTGATGGCTCTTAGGATTAAGTAATAGTATATGAGGGTTCACTTGCTATTCTTTCTACTTCTGTAATATATATAAAATTCTTCCATGATTGGGAGTTCTTAAAAAGGAACTGTTGGCATATAATAATAATAATAATTCACAGCCCTTCCCTTCCATGATTTTTTATGTTGCCTCTAAGTTCTGTCTGATGTGTTCACTTTTCTGATTTGTCAACTGGCTTCAGTAAGACAATAAATAATTATTAATGAAAGGCTGTATTAATGCACAGATGTAAGGGGAGGAAACACAAAGCAGAAAGACTCTTCTTGTATTACTGTTCTGTTAAATTGGGGGATGACAGTTAAGATAAAAGAGGATAGGGTCAGTGAGATAGCTCAGCAGACTAAGCACCTGCCACAGCAAGCGCAGGGACCAGGGTTTGATTCCTGGCCCCACATGCCACGCCAGCCCTGTCCTCAGCCAGGTGTGGCACTGCATGCCTATAATCCCCGTGCTGGGGAGGCTGAAAACAGGAGAATCACTGATTCTGAACTGTGTAGTAAGACCCTGTACCAAATATATAAATTTTAAAAAAAGACAAAAGAGGATAATCTGAAGTGATGATTGAAAGAACATATAACTACAGAATGGCAAGGAATTCTGGCATTAGACTAAGGAAACATAAATGAAGGCAAACTTATGACTACATTTTCCAGGCTGCAGGGGTCCTTCATGTCTCTGTTATCATTTTGCTTTTCCTTTGATGTTCTTGTTTTGTTGAAGATTCCTACAATTTGGCTATTTTGCTAATTTTTAAACCTCTCTCAGCAGAGCAAGAAAGAAAAACCACAAAGCGGCAGTCAGTCACTTCTCCCTGTCGACACACATAAAAATGTTAAAGATCATGGAAACAAGCAGCAAAACTTAAACACCAAGTCAATTAACACCAAGTGACTATGGAGTGGGGATCTGGATTCCTACTGAGCTGGCTGCTTGGGATGCAGTGTTCTGTAGGTCTCAGTTTATAAGGTCACAGCTCGATAAAACTTAACAAGTGTTTTAGAAAAGACATAAAATGTTTTTGATCAAACCCACACGTAATTTTCTTATCTTCTTTTGACAGGAATAATTTTAAATTAGCTATTTGCCACTTTGTTCTCATAAAATGATTATAGGATGTGACTCACAGAGGCCTACATTATCTGAAAGTGCTTGAAAGAACTCTGCCTAGCTTTGGCTCTTGGGTACCAGCAACAGTTCATGTTGAGGAGTGGGTTTTTGCCATAATAATTGGGTCCAGACAGGGACAAACTGCATGAGAATAGAGTGACACCCAGACCTGGGAAGGACATCCTGGAGCTAAATATGTCTACCACTTACTAAGAGTACAAACTTGGGAATGTGGTTTTTTGTTTTGTTTTGTTTTTGTATTTTTTTAGGGAAGGGTCTACAGGGTTTTCAGGGTCTCACTACTAGATAAGACTCATAGTGAGCCACCTGTTTACAGCCTTGCAAGAGCTGGGATAACAGGTGCACGCCATCACACCCAGTCTCAATTGCCATCTCAGCACACCCCAGGGGTGGGGCCAGCATGGCAGGCCCAGGGGGAATGTGTTTTAAATGCTCCAGTTTTCATTGTGCTCATCTGACAAGAGAATACAATAAAAATGCAGCTAACTTCTACATTCATTAAGGGTCAAAACGAAATGACACCTCTAAGTGACTGAGCACAAAGCCATATTCCTCAGCAAATTAGAGTCACTGCCCCACTCCTATGATTGTTCCTTTTACAGCACCAACATCACCAGTGGATGGTGTTACCTCCTTGGCTAAGTGAAGCAATGCTCTTAGGACATATGAATGTGACCTATGGCAGAGGAGCAATAGACCTCCCACTCCTTTGCAGTTAGATGTTAAAATAGAAAAGTGAACTTGGGAAGGTTGGCTTATCCATTTAGTTCGCTACTTTAGGGCATCGCAACATAACATCCTTCCAGGATCCTGGTGTCCCTCTAATTCCATGGTTCTCAACTGGAGTAGACATTGCCCCACAGTGGGTTCCAGGGGACATTTGTCAAGCTGAGATATCTAGAGACAATTTTATTGTCATGAAGAGGGAAATGCTACTGGCCCCTGGTGCATAGAGACCAGGAAGCCTGTTAAATGTCCTAAAGTGCACAGGGTTCCCTAAGAACAAGGAATTATCACATCTGAAATGTTATTACAGCCCAGATCAAAACATTCCACCTGAGGAAAGGCCAAGGACAGAATTCTCCTTTGAGTTGGCCTTTCAGAGCTTGGGGCTAGCATTTGATAGGAACCAAGACTTCTTTTAAGCTCTTTTATTGTTAGCCAATCAAATGCAGTGCAATTTTTTTTCAATATTGGGGGATTGAACCTAAGACTCTTGCACTGAGCTATGTCCCCAGTCTTCTCTTTTTCTTAATTTTTTTTGAGACAAGTTCTTGTCAAGTTGCCCAGAGAATCATCTGCCTCAGCCTCCAGAAGTGCTGGGCTTACAGGGATGGCCCAGCATACTCATGGTTCTTCACTGAGACCAAGCAAGGGCTCTTCCTGGTACAGTTATCTAGAGTCAACTCTAGTTTGAGGGAGAAAGGGAAGAATAGACAGGTATGCCACAAGAAAATAAAAATTATTCTTCAGCACCACACCATAGAAGACTAGTCCATATATCATAAATACTTAACCTATACTATATATAACTGTATTGTACTTCCTCATACCTAGAGTTTGTGGCCCAACTGACCCAATACCTTTGAAAGTTATGTGTAGGTAGGAAAGCGTAGGAAATGAACACTGCTAGGATTTTTCAAGTCACTCTGATCTCTCAACCAATCCTTTCCACTCCAATCAAAACACTTTTAACAGCTTCTGTGGCTGTTTCTGCGTTGAAAACCAACAACAGAACCCCACCAGCAACAACTACCACAGATTTCACAGCACCTATTATTTGAGGAGCTTGAAACCGGAAGCCCCATTTTTCCACACTGAAAATATTTGAATAGGCTGTCAAAAAGCTTCTCAGAAATGTGCCCGTCCAACAGCAACAAACCCTGTGCAAACAAATCAAGTGGCGCAGAAATCCTTTGCATGAGATGATAGGGGAGGCCTCCATTCTGACACTGTAGGCGAGCCAAGTTTTCGTGTACTTGGATGGCTGACCTCCAACTTCTGACATATTCATTATATTCCAGCATGTCGACTGCAGATTGCATTGAAGTGATGACAGCTACAAGACAGCCAACAAGGAATATGGCCATTCTGGCAACAGGTGGCCTTTCACTTGTACTGGGAAAGTTAATCTAGTTTATCATTAAAGTATATTATGTTCAAGCAGTGTCATGTTTTCAGAGCTCCACTGACAGATCAAATAGAGAAAGCATTCTTCCGTGAAACCTGACATTTTGGGGAGACCAACCCTTTCAAACCACTTCATTGTTTATGCTTGATTCAGATCTGTTAAGTTATTCAGTTGTTGCAGGGTTTACATGCTAGGTTCTGAATTATGGTCTGTGTCCTCCATCGAGGGCTGAAGGAAGAATGCATAGTCTCCTTTTCAGCAATCAACTTCCTCTGCTGCCAGAAATGTTTAATGACTGTCATTTGTGAGCACGAAAATACACGGAAGAAAAGGCCAGCAGTGGAAATACGTTCGTAGCCATGCGAGTTATCACATTTGCTGATGAAATTTCAAATTTTAGGTATTTAAAACTAACTCTACCTACTGCAATTCAAAACACAAGTTTTCAAACTAATCAACAAAAGTAAATCTTATTCAAGCCATACAATAGGGAACGGTGGCCCCTGGATAGAACCTGCTTCTCTTTGGGGTTAACCTCAGATTTTGGCAAGACCTCTCCCCCTAATCTTTCTCACATTTCCCTACAACCTAATATAAATGATGCTAGATGGTGATATTTATTCAGTCCTCCCATTGCATGGCTGCCTTCCAATCTGAAGGATTCTATTGCACTGCACTTTGGACCTCATTTGAAGATCTCTTAATATTTCTGAAACATAGGAGAGCAATCATAATGCTCATTTGCCTTGCACAAAAATTTTCATTCGCTTAAAAGTCTTCTAGCCTATTGGTTCACTCTATAAAGAGTCTCAGTGCTGGATGAATGGCATCATAATATTGTTGATGTTTTTATTTCTTTGCAAACTCCTTTTTGCCTAGGGACTGTCCAAGACACTGAATCTCTAAAAGCAAATCCATCTCTTTAATGCACAACCACTTTTCTGCACTTAAAATAATGGCAATGGTCCCGTACACATACAGAGGGAAGTGAAGGCCTCCTGCTCATGTACCTCCCCCACTCTTGGGCTGTACTGTAGAGCTGAAGAGTAGGCATCCACGGACTGTTCTTAGGTGCCCGTGTTTCTGAAGCATTGCCTTGCCCCAGCAACCTCCAGGGCCTCCTTGGTACTGACCAAACATCTTCAGACCGACAACCTCATGTCAGTGGCTTTCTCGGTTAAGGAGCAGTCCAGAGCAAAAGAAATAGTGTCACCTGTAAGGAAATACAGACATGATTCAGTTCTGTTTTACAACATCTGCATTCACCCTTCATATAACATGCATATGAAGCACTTTGTCTTACATTTAATGAATCACTTATATCATTAGATATTATTCTTAGTCCTCTCCATATATATTAAAATAATAATTCTCATGAAAATGCCATGGGGTAGATATTATTACTACACCTCCTTTACCAATCAGAACACTCAGGTACAAGAGGTTACCTAACTTTCTAAGACTACAGAATTAGTAAATAGCAGATCAGTTTTGAATCTAGCTACTTTTACCTACATCTATAATATTAAATACCATAAATACCATAGTATTACATTTCCATCAATAACACAGTAGCAACACTAATAATATCTAAAATTTAATGAAGCAGACAAGGCACTATACATGACATATTGAAGCCTCACCACAACCTAAGAGGAAAGTACAGTTAATACCCCCACTGTACACT
>PVKN010043139.1:0-10268 GCA_004027915.1 Capromys pilorides | reverse complement strand
CTGCTCAGGGAAAGTGGGTAGGAAGCACAGAGGAGTTGAGGCCGCCCAGGATAAGTGACCTTTAGCACAGGCTCACCAAGGCCCCCTGAGCCCCAGTGAGGCTTTCCCAAGACCCAAGTGCCCAGGGAATACGGCATGTGCCAGGGTCTCAGCTGCAGATCAGGATGGAGAGAGCCACCCATGCTGCATCACTCTCAAAAGAGACCTCAGGTGGCAACAGTGGCCTAGTAGCCCCTACCCTCCAGGGCTCTGGCACCAGGGGGAACGAGTGAGTGCCTGGAAGCCAGGGGCCAGCATCCCAGGCACCTACCTGGGCACACCCTGGGCCTAGGCCCAGCCAGCAAACATGGAAGATGTGCCCCAGCAACACCCCAGGGGCTTGGGCTGGACCCAGAGTATCATAGATGACAGGCAGGGGCCCGACACCTACCACCCCAATGAGGTCTCCCCGGCCGTACTCTCCCACCAGGCTCTTCTTCCCATCTTCCTTCTGGATCACAGAGCGCAGCCGGCCGCTGAGGACAATGTATGTGCAGTCGGACTTGTCCCCTTGCCTGCAGAGACGGAGAGGCCCAGAGGCCCTTTGCCCAGCTGCCCCACCGAGACGAGTTTCCTCACCTCCCAAGCAGCCATGAGCACCATGGTCCTGTGTGTGTCACACACGTGCAGGTGTAGCACATGTGTGTGGACATCTTTCCCACCTGCACACTGAGCCCACAGCACCTTGCAAAGGATGATGGGATGGTCCATCGGCAGTGGTCGTTAACTGGACATGGTAGCACTTGCCTGTACTCTGTAACGCACCTGTGGGCCTTACCTATATATGGCACGCCCAGCCTCTACTTCCATCCAGTCCAGAGCAAAGTCAATCTGTCGCACAAAGGATGACACTCTCTTCACCACAGTATGTGCCACACCCAGGACAACGGCCGGCTGCTTCCGCATGATCCTGCAGGCAGCTGGAGTCACCCGCTGCCCACTGCCACCAGCTCCCCACACTTGGGGTCATGGCACTTAAGAGCTCTTGGGACCTGAAGCACTGCCTCTCAGTGACATGATGCTGCCAGCTGGGACACAGTGCAGGTTGCTAACCTCTGGAGAGCATGGGAAACCCTCCCCAGCCCTGGTCACCCATGGTTCCCTTGGGCACAGGCCACTCAAAACACCAGGGTCCTGGCAATAGGGTTCCACATGTGGCATTCAGACTGAAGGCTGATGGAAGTGAGAGTCGGGGGTGGGAGTGAAGGGTCCATCCTGGGGGGCGCAGTGGCCAGAGGCTCTGACCTAGGAGGACATCATCCCTGGGACAGCAGCAAGGGGAGAGGAGGGACTCACAGGCTGCCGTTGCCACACTGGGTGGTGAACATAAGGAAGATACCACTGTCACTGAAACAGGAGGATGGGGCTCTGCCTCTCCCAACCCCAGCCCTGGCAGGGCAGGGCTGATGCTCTCATCCCAGGGTTGGAGGAGAGCGACAGCACATGGCAGGGTGATGCCCATGGATGGGTCTATAGCAGGAACTGTCATACCATACACAGATTTGCACAGACACAGACAAGGACATTTACAGACACACACATGTGGGTGATGACTCATGGAGATGCATAAATACGGGTAAGAATACACATGGATACATACAGACTCCAACAAGGACACCCACAGGGACACTCATGGACAAGGACACACGTGGAGATGCAAAGACAGATAACGACATATAGACATGTATATAGATGTGAACAGATGGACAAGGACATACACAGATATGCACAGACAATAGACTAACACACACACACATGGAAAAGGACAGATATGTGCACATGAATATGCACACAGGCAAAGACACACAAACATGGTGAAAACAGACAAGCGCATGCACGCATGCGCACACACACAAGCCCGCAGGGTCACAGGCAGACACAGAGAACAGGCTGCAGAGAAAGCCAGGTCACGGCCTGAGACCCTGCCGGCAGCTCACGTCTAGTTTTCTTGCTGTGCTTCCTGCTTTGCAGTGCACTACTCTCCCAGTGCAGAGGGAGAGAGAGGGCAAAATTTGGCAGCATGGTCTGCATCCAAGACAGCAAATCCACACCACCAGCACGGGAGGACACAACCCAGTCTAGGTAGGGGGATCCCTCCTACACAGCCCTCCTGACCACGGGGTCAGTAAGACACATCTCTAGGCTTAGTGGACAAGATCTGGGGTCAGGCAGACAGTCATTTCCATCCTGAAGCCCACTCTGTCCGGAGCAGCCGGTGGGTGAGCTAAGGAGCCCTCCTCACACACACTCCTGCCTTCCTAGACCGGAGTCAGCGTCGGCATGTGCAGACTGATAGAATGGGACAACGCCATGGCTCTGAGCCAGACCCTGCCATCAGCTGGCCCTAAGGTGGGTGGCCCACAAATGGAGCCACAAGAGAAGCCCAGCCGGGTCAGCCCCACAGGCCCACGGAGAGGGCAGCACCAAGCAGCTATCTACAGGCCCCATAGAGACCACTGGCTGATTGCCAAGAATGGAGCATGTGCACAGCCACCCCCCAGCTGTTCCTGCGGCTCAAGGGGCCCAATAAGATGACAGCAGGCCTGGCCCTGCAGAGGCCTCAGGGACAGAGAATATGTAATCCTTCTCCCAGAGGTAGTGGACTGGATGGAGAGAGGGGTGCAGGAGGTGTCCCGTGCCTCTAGGTGGGTGGAGAGAGGTGACTCACTCATAGAAGTGGGTCTTGGAGATGGACAGGAAGCTACAGTCTCTGTTGGCCTTGATGGTAAACATGAGGGGCTCGCCTGTGAGCACCGCCAGCTGCCCCACCATCTCCCCGGGGTGTGTGAGGAACAGGCAGGTGTCCTCCTGGCTGTCTATCTTCCGCTGGTACACGTGTAGCAGCCCCGAGACCACGAACAAGATGCTGACGTCCTGATAAAACCAGAGGGGCCTGGAGTCTTAGCAGCAGAGCAGGAGGGCCAGGGCCCAGCACAGTGACCCAAAGGGCTCCACAAGGCCAGAGGACGCTGCCCTGGATGTAGGTGTTGCTTCGCTTTTATGCTTTCTGTATATCTGTGGACATAGCTAGTCCCTGCTCAGAACCTTCCCACAGGGTCTATGGTATTATTTATTTGGTGCTTGTTTGTTCTGAGACAGGATCTTGCTATGTAGTCCAGGCTGACCTTACACTCACTATGTAGTCCAGGCTGGCCTCAAATTCGTGGTGATCTTCCTGTCTCAGCCTCCTGAGTACTGGGATTATAGGTGTGTGCCACCACACCTGGCAACTATCTAGTTCTGAATCATAGAAAACTCGCTTTTCTCATCTTGAAGTTTGTACCCCAACTTCCCAGTGCCCTCAACCCACGCTCCCTGGAAGTCGTGGTGGGGCCCACACGGCCATTCCTCTACAACCTGGTGGCCCTACCTTGCTATGGGCCAGTGCCTGATGCCAAAATCCTTGCCACCCTGACACACTGGCTCTGCTGCAACACCTGCACATACACCCACAAAACCAGCCCCTCTGTATCCACAGTGGGACTCCCTGCCCCAATCCCTTGGGTTCTAGCAAGGGGGCAGGGGCAGCAGGTGCAGTGGAGTTGCCCGAGGCACCTGCTCGCAGAGATGGGGCTACAAAGGCGGCGGCCTAGTGAGAAGATGCCTCCTTGAGCCCTGCATCCAGCTGCCCGCTTGACACCTACCAGCGAAGCACAGTGCCCGGCAGTCCCTTGCCCATCCCTCATGACAGGCACAACTCTCACCTGGTCTCCTTGTCTCAACACCACAGTGCCCGCAGGGACATGGAGGAATGTCACTCGTCCCTCCAAAAGGGTTGGGTCCTAGAACATGGAACGAGTTTCAACAAGGTGTCTCAAGAGGCATCAGAGTGAAGGCACAAAAGCCAAGGTCACTGGGGAGGCAGAGGTGGCAGCAGCAGCCCTGCTCCACCTACAGGCCCCTCTGAGGACAAGCACGAGCACAGAGCTGAGGGCGGAGGGCACAGAAGCATCAAGAACACTGCCGAGAACGTGACGGAGAGCCCGCCTGAGTAAAAAGGAAAAGTAACTTCACAAAGGACACTAGTAGAGATACACTGCAAAGACTAACTCAGAGGGTCCCGCTCCCACACCAGCTGCAAACTGGTGCGCTCAAGTGATCCAGCAGGCCAGGAGCAGCCTAGAAACAGAAATCTGTTTACGGTCACTGGGAAATGTGTAACATGCCCACAGGAACCAGCCCTGAACAACATACCTGTGAGCAGAACTCTTTTAAAGGCTGAAAACATATTTTACAGTGATAGCAAAAGAAAAACAAGAAAGCTCACTGGCCACCTTTAGAAGATGACAAGAAATTAAATCATTAACTGAACCCTCTCCAACCAGCCTGGAGCAGTCAATGACGGAGTATGTGCTTAATGTTCTCAAGGGCCTAGGTAACACCATAAAAAAATTAAATTAAAAAAAATAACCCTCCAGGGCTGTGGGAATAGCTCAGGGGCATAAGTGCCTGTCTGGCAAGTGCAAGGTCCTGAGTTCAATTCTCTAGTTCTGCAAAAGAAAAAAAAAACCCTCCAAAATTTTGTGAAGGGACCTAAGCTGTGTGCAGCAAAGGCTCCTAACATCCCTCAGAAGAGAGAATCAACAGTGAAGGTCTGAACTGGGAAGAATAAAATGCTGTGAGATGTGAGACCAGGCCACGTCAGAAGCCACAGAACACAGCAGGGGCTTCCATCCTAGCAGTCCCTGAGGAACTCAGGGAGGAGAGTCAGCCTCTCACAAGAGGAAGCTTCAAGAACCAAGAGCCACCCAGGAGGAGGGACCTACAGAGATGTAAGGGACACCTCTTGTTATGGTTTGTATTTAGTTGTCCCCCCAAAGCCTCACGTAAATCATGGGGCTGTCACAAGCAGCTCCAGGGGCGGGGCCAAAGGACCAGGGCTAGGCTTGAGGGCTGTGGCCAAGAAAAGGTGTGAACCGTTAAACTGACAGCACGCACTGTCAGAGGGTCCCCTCCCCTTCCCCAGGTGGTGGTCTCTCTCAGAGGCATGGAGGAATCATCCTGGACACAGTGGCGTAGTCTCAAGATCTTGCTATGTAATTCAGGCTGCTCTAAATTATGAAACCTCCCGTAACTCTGAGCTAAATAAACCTTTCCTCCCCTAAGCTTGTGTGTCGGGTATTTGTCCCAGCAACGAGAGAAGAGTAACTAATACTTTCTCCCCTCCACACAGTGGACTTCCTAACAGCTGCCAAGTGGCTGTTAGAACTGTGGGCCAAGGGCGACCCATCGGAACCCCTCCTATCTCTGAAGAGCTATTTCTAGGCCCCTTTCCTAGTCAGACAAGAAAGAAAGAAAGAAAGAAAGAAAGAAAGAAAGAAAGAAAGAAAGAAAGAAAGAAAGAAAGAAGAAAAGAAAGATCTGCACACATAGGCTAAACTGCTGAAGATGGGAAGGACTGCTTCAAATCTTGTTGAGGGATGGCAGTATGGTAGTTACGTTTTAAAAGAGGCCTGTCTTTTAGAGAAGATCACTGAAATATCCACTAGCAATATCATGGCAGAATTTGCTTGAGTTGGGCCATGAGGAGAGGCAAGAACAAAATGAGAGGAGTCTCCATTCTATGTGCTTGAACCTTGTGATAACAGATAACAACGTGTTTAAAGGAAAAAACATAAACTCGCTAACCAAGGTTCACAGACCCTGCTAACGGCTTGATTCGTACATAACAAAAACAGACTACTAAGAGTGAGGCCCCAGGAAGCTGTGAGTACACCAGACAAGGCACGGCCCTATTCCACTGATAAGAAGGACACTACAAGGAGGACCACACGGGGCTCCACACCTGGCCCGTACCCAGGGCCCTCACCTTGAGAACCACGGTATGAAGTGATGCAGTTTAAACCTCACAGACAGAAAATAACAGGAAGGAGCAGGGAATGGTGCGGAGTCATGCCAGCTCTCTGGGGGTGCTGAGGATGGGTCCCAAGTTTATGCCCAGCCTGGGAAACTTAAGGGACTTAGCAAGACCCTGTCTCAACAATTAAAAAAGACTGGGGGTGTAGTTCATTGCAAAGGCCCTGAGTTCAATCCTCAGCACTGCAAAAGAAAATAAAAAAGGAAGAGAGGAAGGGAGGGAGGACAGAGGAAGATAGGTGAAAAGGAAAGGAAAGGAGAGAAAGAGAAAGAGAAAGAGAAAGAGAAAGAGAAAGAGAAAGAGAAAGAGAAAGAGAAAGAGAAAGAGAAAGAAAAAGAGAAAGAGAAATCAACTGGGGAGGAACAAGGAGTATAGCTATGAAAAAAATCAGCCATGAGTAGATAAATTCTGGAGCTGGTTAACAGGCACTTGAGAAATGTGAGCAAGAAAGAAACACATTCTAGATGAATCAACAATATAATATACAAAATAATAAAAGTAATAGGCTGTGTGTATACTTCAGTGGCACAGTGCCTACCTGACAAGCACAAGGTCCTGAGTTCAATTCCCAGTACCAAATAAATAAATAAAATTATAGTGAAATAAAATACCTTATTAGATAACCTGAAAATCTTAGTCCTGGACATATTTTACAGTAATAGTAAAAGAAAATAAGAAAGCTCATTGGCCACCTTTAGAAGATGACAAGAAATTGAATCTTTAGCTGAACTGTCTCCAGCCAGCCTGGTGTAGTCAGTGATGGAGTGCTCCACATTTCAAGCCTAATTAAGAAACTATGCTGTCCAGCTTGGCGATCTGGATGGCCCAGGAGACATCAAACATAGAGGCTGAATATGAGGCCCCTCTGCTGCTACTGGACGTGAACAGAAAGCAGACAGGAGCCCTTCTCAGCAAGCTGGGTCCCCTGGGCTCCACGCACCCACGGGCACAAGCACTTGAGCAGTGCGCAGCACACACTATCACATCTGAGTCCCATGAAGAACTCAGAGCAGGGCTGGTGGCGCACACTTGTAATGCCAGCATACAGGAGGCTGAGCAGGATGAGTGCCCTGAATTGAGGGCCAGCTGGAGCTATATAGTGAATTCAGGGCCAGCCTGAATTACGCAGCATGACCCTGTCTCAAAAAACAAAAAAATTCACAAAGGCTGAAGAAAATAGAAGTGACTCAGACAGAGTGACTGTGCAAAAAGTACTGCTACCCAACACAAAGCCAAACCTGAGACATTTACCAAGAATTAGAAACATTTTAATACTGATGGCAGATACTCCTAAAAAGTAGGCATGTTTTTCTTTTTCTCAAGATAAAGTCTCACTGTGCATCTTAGGTTGGCCTTGAACTCACTTCGTAGCCCAGGCTGACCTCCAACTCACGGAGGTCCTCCTGCCTCACCCCACATGCTGGGATCATAGGCGTAGCCACCATGCCAGGCAAAGTAGACATTCTAGAACTATGTAATTTAATCAGGAGGGAACTTTTGTTGTGTGTGTGGGACCGGGGATCAAACTCATGACTTTATACTTTCTAGGCAGGCACTTATGCCATGGAGCTATTTTGCCAGTCCTATGTAATTTAATCAAACAGCTTTAACATCGAATTAGAGATTGGATAAAGAAAATTACTGAATTTAAATGAATACATCAACATGTGAAAAACAAATTTTTATTTGTTTGTTTGTTTGTTTGTTTTGGTGGGACCAGGGTTCAAACTCACACCTTGCGCTAGCCAGGCAGGCACTTGTGCCACAGAGCTATCTCCCCAGCCCCTGAAAAACCAATTTTAAAGTGGAAAACACAAATGAAAGGGCCAGGCTCACAGGAGATGAATGAGAGTATGCGCTCTGATCTCAGAAGAGAGGCATACAGACGCAAGTACCTCACGCTTAGCTCCACCTTCACGTGACAACATCCCAAAGGAGCTCGGGGACATAGAGTGCAATCTGCTGAGTTTTATGCAAGCTCGTCAAACAATCCACACCCAGAGAAACCACAGAAAACTGAACTGCCCAACAGCAGCCCTCCCAGGAGCGAGGACCTGCCTGCACGCAGCACCGGGTGCTGGGCTGGTCAGCAGGAGTCTGCTGCTGTGAGGTCCTCCAGGATGAAGGCTGCGGCGTGGAGCACGGCTGTGCTGAGCAAGCACAAGGCCCTGCGTTTCATCACCAACACCAAAAGCAAAAGGTGCATCAAGTAGGCATAATGGCACACCCTATAATCCAGTACTTCACAGGCTGAGGCAGGACCACTGCTACAAGTTTGAGGCCAGCCTGAGCTACAGAGTGAATTGGAGGTCAGTCTGAACTACAGTGAGATCCTGACTCAAAAGCAAACGAACAAAACAAACAAACAAAAAAGTGGCAACAGACATCAGATTCCTCCTTGGGATGTTTCTCGTCTTCTCTGCCTGAGCTGGGTTGTGGAGTGGAAGGAGTCAGGCAACTGGCCCTGGTGACTGCCAGAGCTACAGACAGGCAGGGGCCAAGGGTGTGTACCCCTAGGAGCACTGAGGCCCCCCACCCCACACCTGTGGCCTTGGATGACATAGGCAGCTTGCCCCGTGTTCCCACTTGGGTGGAACAAGTGGTAATAACAGCAGTAACCTAAAAAAAAAAAAAAAAAAAAAAAAAAAGTGGCAACAGGGAATACGTATTCACGAATGCCACCATCCTCTGTCCACTGCCAGAGAACTCACAAGACTTCAGAGTACCAAGTGGGAGGAGCATCAAGGACAGCCAGGATGGGGGGAGGTGCCTGGTTTTTCCCCCCTCCCTTGTCCCTCAACTTTGACATGAGGGTTGCACTTGGCAAGAAGCTTCGCTGTGCTACCCATGAGTGCAAACGGCAAAAGCTTGAAGAAAACCCCCACCTCTGGTCAGGGGCTCGGGAAGCAGCTCTGAACGTGGGAGAAGGTGTAGGGCAGCTTCCCTTTCATGGCAGCAACAGAAACAGAAGGGCAGCCTGGGGCAGGTTGGGCTCCTGACAGGTGCAGCAGACCAGGCAGATCAAGGCCACACTCAAGTCAGGATGTGGAGCCACGAGTGTCCTGAGGAGAATCATACGCGATCCAAGCCATTCCGGCATCATACCCAAAAAGTAATTCCATCTGTAATAAAACCTAAGAAAGCACCAGCTGCAGCGGTGGACACCTATAATCCCAGCTACTCAGGAGGCTGAGGCAGGAGTGTAAGGTCAAGGTCAGCTTGAGCAACTTAGTGAGATGCTGTCTCAAAATAAAATAAGGTCTAGAGATGGAGCCAAGCAGCATAGCACTTCCCAGCACCGGCAAGGCCCTGAGTTCTGTTCCTGGTACTGAGCTTCTGTCTACCTGATACCATGCAGAAGGCAAACAGCAAGACCTAGAGGAGACACCGTGCAAGGTCAATGGCCAACCAGTGGCTACTGTCTAGAAAATACAATTTAGAATGCTAAGGAGCAAAAGGAAAAGAACAGAAAATGGGGGAAAGGAGATTGAGGACAATCTTTTAGATCAATCTCTTTCCTTAGTACCCAAGGAAAATAAGACTGAAATGCAAATCTTCACTCTACACTTCCACCACACATATCTAAAAAGCCAGACAGTCTGATAGCTGGGGAGACACAACCTGCAGTCTCACCAATGCCTGGGGATGCCTATGACCTGGTGCCTGTGCTTAGGGTCTACGCTAGGACACACGATGGACAGCAAGTCCCAAGCCCTGCCCACAACAGCTGGGCACCCATGGCAGGGTGACAGGAGGGCACAGCACGTTGGGTGGACAGAGTGACAGATGATTCAGCTCACCCCCGGAACAGGACAGCACAGCCAGATACTCAGAGCCTGAGAGGGGGCAAGACCTACCAGGCACTGCTCACACCCTGAAGACCCATGTCCCCATCACAAGGAAAGCCACACTCCTAGCTCCTGTACACCAGATATCGCAAGTTTTCAAGCATGTCAGGGACACAATAACACATGTGAAGAAGAACTGCTCCACAGCAAGCCCACTCACTTGGCTGGGGAGAAACGCACAATACTCCTACCAAGGCCTGGGAGAGCCAGTGGCCCCTGAGAGGTCTATGGGCCACCAGCATTGCCCTGTCCCTGGACAGCTTCACAAAAGAGTGGAAAAGCTAGGAGCAAGGGATCTGAGGGCCACCACCCCTTCTGGAACTGTGCTTACGTCCAGCTTCATCAGGGTCAGGAGGTCCTTCTTGGCAGCCCTGAAGATTGCATCTGTCTGCTCACTGGAGCTAGTCTTGTCCCAGGGACTCTCTGAGTAGTGGAAGACAGCAGAGGGGGTCTCTGCAACAACTACATTTTTCCTGGACTGGAGAACAACAAAGGCACCGACTGTCAGACAAGAGGTAACAGAC